>CP139508.1:240307587-240327946 GCA_021014915.2 Artemisia tridentata subsp. tridentata
AGCTTGTTGGGTACGCTTCTCGCACCAAAATGTGACAACATATGTGTGATTACATTAGTTATCTTATTTGCCACAAACACATGGACTAGAACCGTCAATATTGTAAAGTCATGTGTTTTGGCTCTATAAATACACCTCCTAGACTTCACTAGGAGGGTTGAAGCTTGTGTGTGTTTTTACATTTTCCTATTATCAATAAAATCATCAAGTTTTCCTCTTTATTCTTCTCTACTTTCTCTCACTAAACCTTTGCCATGGAGATGATGATCTTTCATCATCCAAGACCTCCCGATTTACAATAACATCACCAAAACACGATCCATCAATTGGTATCAAGAGCCATGGTATTAGTTTTGGTTGATTTGTGTTATTTTCTTGTCAAAATCGTATGTTTGTTTGTGGATCTATGTGTTATGAAACTGTTGTGTTGGTATTACTTATTCTTGTCTCAAAAGGTATTAACATCATCTTTAAGTGGTCCAATGTTTTTCAGTTTCTTTATGTATCTGGTCCATATTTCTGTCTGAATTCATCTCTATCATTTTTTATTGTTACTGGTTGGCATTAACGTGATATTTGTGGTCGGATATACTGATGTATATTGGTTTGATTATATGGTCATAATACTGACTCTAAATGGTGTTTGCTAAGTGGTCGAATAAAGTGGTCTAAAACTGGGTTAAATGAGGTTGCCGGAATAATCATCGGAAAAAATTTTGGCCGGAATCTCGCTGGATTTTTTGGTCAAAAAGTCAAAACCCTTGTTTATCGCAGTTGCTTGTAAAGCAATCCAGATAAACCCTCTTTTATCTGAGTTCGGTTTCTTGTACAAGAAATGCGATAACGATCCAATCTCGACAATTTTGTCGGAGGTCCAATCTCGATAATTTTATCGCGATTGCATTTTATCGCGTTTGGGATTTTATCGCGTTTGGGACATTATCGCAGTTGGACCATTTATCGCTGTTATAAAATGACTACTTATCGCAGTTGGGGTCAACGGGTCAACGGTCAACAGTTACCGGTCAACGGTCAAACTTATTAAAGTTAAAAAGAACAGATGGAGATGAATTAACAGACCTCTACCTAACTGCCAAAACAAATCGTTATGAAGATGAATGAAAACTGGATGAAACTATACTACTTTAACAACACCCAACTAAATAATCCAACATAAGTCTATCCTATTCCCATTTTCACAAATACTGCTCAGCACCTCGTCTACTTCCACACCATTCAAAGTTTCAAACCGAAAAGAAAAATATCAAACAATTAGATCTCAGTTTACTCTTGTTTGGTAATCATAGACAAGTCCAAAGACAAGTGCCACAAGAGTCAACACATCATCGATCTATTTTGAAGCTCTTAGCTTCATTTAAATATCCGAATATACATGACAAGAGTGATAACAATAACGTTATCCTCTTTTTCTTTAATTCGTTCAATAAACTCAAAACAACAACAAGAACTAAGAACATACGTAGAACCTACCTTTGACCCTTCCAAGGATCATGAAGCTTTAAAACATGTTATTGATTCGGATTGAGCAACAAAGTAGACATAGGTCGAGGTTTGGCACTACTTTCGTTTGTGTTTGTGTTGATTTGTTGAGAGTGAAATGAAGTGATGTGGGATCGATTGAATTTTTTTTTGGATGAAAGTTTGGTTGTGTAAAAAAAAAGGTGGGGGCGGATGAAATGTGTTATATTAGATTAGGGTTAGTGATTTGTATGTTTTATAGTGGTGTTAAATACCCGAATTATTAGGGTTAGTTTTGTGGACTTGGGCTTTGCATTTCGTGTGGACTGGACTTGGGCTTGACGATATGGACTGAATTTTTATGACTATCATTTAATTGTTATGCTTAAGTGTGGTATAATATTGTTTAATGGTTATTGTTGGGGCTTAAATGACAAAATGATAAATTTTCACAGGATACGTTTTTTGACAAGATCGGGATAAAACCATTATCATAGTTCACTTAAACTGTCAAAAGGCTAGTGTTGGGTATTGAACCGCAAGATGTGACTACGGGGTTAATTCTTTATTATTTATTTGAGGTTGAAGTGGGATATCACGGGTGCGTGTACTTAGTATCTTGAAGATATCGGGGTTGGTTGGATGCATGATTCTTCGAGATCCTTGTTCGAGCTTATAACCTTCAAAATGATTAAGACTTGAGTTATCTCGTTATACCTGATGTAAGGAGTTACGTTGTTGTGCTCACAGTGTATAGCCATCACTTTAAAGGAGTTACATTGTAGTGCTCAAGTGTCACACAAAGATGTGGATAATTCAAGATGAGTTCATATACAGAAAAGGATGGTTGGATGGGTATATGAAACGACCTATGCTTAAAGGAGTTACGTTGTAGTGCTCAGTATAGGTTCTTAATCAGACAATAGTGCAAGCTTAAGTCACAAGTTCGGGTTATTTTACTTCAGTCTCAAGTTTGTAATACTGGGTTTTCTCCACCAGTGGTCACTACAAAAAGCCGTCAGAATGATAATGGGGTCGGTAAAGAGTTAGATGAGAAGAGTATAGAAGAGTAGAGATTTTATCTGCAGTTGATTCTCACGGGCTATTTTTGGTACTTCACACATCTTCGACAAATTGGACAAAAAGCCATCAATTGTTAGGAACATGTTTCAAATATTTACAAGTCTTGTTCATTTATAATGTTGCACGTTTATTAGGACTATATTGTTTGTAATTTTGGACCGGTCCATTAGTAGTCCATGGACCGGTCACATGAGTTAAAATATTCTAGTCACATGCAAAGGGAATATTCTTAGAATAATTCCCCTCCCATTGCCTATAAATAGAAGGCATGGGATACATTTTCATTGGTTGGTTTTCATGTAAGATAGCGTAAGCTCTGTCCGTGTAATGTTTGATTAAGTGAAATCCGACCATTCTTATTCTTCTTCTTCTTATTCTCTTATTTAGTATTGCTTATTAGCTTATTCATCTCATACGTAGCATAATATATTGTAGTAGTACGAGTTCTTATTTGTCCTAACGAGTGTGTGTTTGAGATTTATACGTGACCTACAAGTGGTATCATACGCCAAGGGATAATTAGGATCGTGTGTTTGAGTAATTAGTATCATTATTTATGTTGGTTTTATAGATTTTGTAAGGTTTTTGTTCAAATTTAACGTGAAACTCTCGTTTGTATTGAAATAGTAGCTTTACGATCATTAAACTTTCACTAATCTTCATATTTTCTACGTTAAAAAGTTTAATCTTTCTTAAATCTTTTGATTACTAATCGTTTAAGGTCAAAAACAATCGGGTTTATTGGTTATTTGGACGATTTGGTGTAATCCGTATTATTAGCGTATTGGAAAAGTTGATGAAAAGTGCTAGTTTTGGTTTCTGAGTGAACTTCGACAAGTTAGGGTTTCATCGCATTTGAAGGATTTCATCGCATTTGGCAATCAAGATAAATAAGGGTTTCATCGCAGTTGAAAGATAACTAAGGGTTCTATCGCAGTTCGAATCAAGATAGATTAGGGTTTCATCACATTTGGGAGATCTTCAATTATCGCATTTGGGACTCAGTATTGTACTTTCTTGTATTAGAAAGTAGTAATACTTCGACTTAGTTGCTTCTCTTCTCTTGTACAAGAGTTGAGAATTTATCGAACTTGGATTTGTGATAAATCTATCGCACTTGCCATAAATCATCGCAGTTTGATATATTATCTTATCGCTGTTGGATATTTTATCGCAGTTTGCTATAAATTATCGCACTTTAAGATAACATATTTTAATTGTCATTATTTATCGCACTTGATAGTTTTATCGCACTTTCGACTTTCGTTATCGCTATTGAAGGTTATCGCACTTGGTGTATTGTCCTTATCGCATTTGGTGAACTGTCATTATCGCACTTGGTTATCGCACTTGGTGAACTGTCTTATCGCATTTGGTGAACAGTACTTTATCGCAGTTGGACAAAATCTTTAGATTTCTAAACCAACTTAACTTACATCATCAACACATATCTTAATTATCTTAAAAGATCCAGATATGTCTCAACCACCTCATTTCAATTACTACTACCAGCTACAGCAACATCCACAACAACAACAGCAATTTCATCCTCAGTATCAACAACAACAAGCATTCGTACAACAACATCAATTTCTCTCTCCACCACAAGTGTCCCCACAACAAATCATGCAACAGAATCAACAACTGCAGAATTATTCATCCTACTCCAGAGAACCTCATTGGTTTAACAAGATGTGTGAGGCAATTAGTAGTCAGCAATCACGTCATGAAGCTGGAAGTCAAGAAACTCCACCAATGCTAACTCCGGGTAACTACGTGCAATGGGCTAGTAGATTCCTCAGATTCGTTGAACTGAAAAAACCTCATGGTCAATACCTCAAGAAAGTTATTGAAGAAGGACCCTATCCTATTCCAGCTACTGTGGTTCCAGCAACTTCAGAGAGAGAAGAAACATCCACACCCACTCCGGTTGCAAACTACACAACTGAGCAAACATTACAACAAGAAGCAAACCAATTGGCTATGTCTTTCATACTTCAAGGGATTCCTAATCCTATCTATCGAAGTATTGATGCTCAAAAGACAGCCAAAGATATGTGGGAACATGTTCATCTTCTCATGGAAGGAACAGAGTTAAACCAGGAAGATCTTGAGTCTAAGTTGTATATGGAGTACACCCACTTCATCATGGAACCAGGGGAAACCATTGAATCTTACTATCACCGTTTCACCAACATTATCAATGACCTTGATCGTCATGATATAAAATTACCAAAGATTGTTGTCAACTCAAAATTCCTTGGATGTCTTGGTCTTGAATGGCAGAAGTATGCAACTTTTGTAAGGCAGACAAAGAAAATTGGTGATGTCAAATATGGACTCATGTATGATTACCTCAGACAACATCAATCAGAAGTGGATAAAGAAATTGCAGCACGAGGAGGTTTCACACCCGCACCAATATCAAACTCACTTGCTCTCGTTGCTCAATCTAACTTCTCTTTACCACACCAGGAATTTGGCCACTCATCGTTTCAACCAAGTCCTCCACCCCAACCTCATAATCAAATCATTCCTTATGAAGCACCACAACAATACTCTGATAACCAGCTGGTTCCATACAACAACGCCGATTCAATGCTATACTCAAATGTAGATTATGATGAAGAAGAGGATGCCTTCAACTCTCTTAATGAAGCATTTGGATTGATTGCTAACGCATTTGGCAGATTCACCAAATCCAACAACCATCTTCGTTCATCTTCAAATACCAGAAATCAGGCAGTTGTTAATGATGGCAGAGTAGAAATTCGAAACAGGGCTTCAGGCAGATATGGTTCGGGAAATCGTGGATATGGTACTCAAAGGGTTCAGTCAGGAGGAAATAGGTTTAATACTGCAGGGGCAAACAGAAACAATATGGGGAATGATCAGAGAGGAAATTCGACTGTTGGGAATGTTCAGAGAGGCATTGCAAATACGTCTATCACATGTTATAACTGTGGGGGGAACGGTCACATGGCAAATGCTTGTCCGAAGCCAAGAACAATGGGCAGTGCTTATCACAAAGAGGCTCTTTTGATGGCACTCAAAGATGAAAAAGCTGCTGGAAGGTTGACTCAGAATGATCAAAGTTTTATGGCTAATGTGGAATCAGATGATGAAATGGAAGATCTAGAGGCAAATGCTGCAGTCATGCTTATTGCTAATATGCACGAAATGAATCTGTCCGAGTCAGGCCCGGTATATGATACCGATGGTCTTTCTCAGGTACCTGATCCTACATGTCTCATCCATGAAATTGCTTTACCAGCTGCATCTTCATCTACAAATGAAATGTTTGATCAACATGATTCATTCTCATCACCATCCGATGATCAAATAAACACGGTCGTATCATTTGATGATGATAATACCGTTGTCTCATTTGATGATCTCATTGATGATGACAATTGTGATCATCTTGATCAACCTGATCCTTTGACTGATCAAGATTCGGAATTACAGGCCTTGTTATTGACCACCCAGTCACAAATAGAAAAATGCAATGACATCAATTAGAAGCTCAAAGATAAAATTGCATTGTTAACAAAGGATAATGAGTGCTACCAACTACAACTTTCGGGTTATCTTAAACAAGATAAACGTGAAAAAGGTTTTGAAATAGCTTTTCAACAAGAATACGTAAAGGTTCAAAATTTAGAAAGTCAAGTACGTGAGCTAACCGTTGCCAAAGCTGAGCTTTTCTCACAAAAAGAAAAAGATCAATTTGAATTCAAAAAACAAATTGATGCTTTAACTTCTGAGTTGTTAAAAACTCAATCTGAGCTTTCAACATCTCAGAAGGATCTTCTTGAAGAAAAGCAAGCCACTAGGAAATGTGTTGACTCCTATCTTGATCAAATTCTGGATTTGGAAACCAAACTCAAAGAATTTCAAAACAATGTGTATAAAACGGGTAATTCTGTAACACAAATTCAAAAGAATGTTGTGAAACCGAGTCCTAAAGGAGTAAGTTTTGCACTTGGCAGTGACACACCCCGAAATTTACACAAAGCACTCAAAGACAATCCCAAGTTATACAATGCAACATTTCTGTTAGATGATACCTTTCAACGTGTTGTTATGTATTCTGTTGATGAAGAAACTGATTTTCTGAAAAACAAGATTGAGGGTCGATCAGATTCACAAACAAAATTTTCAAAGATACATTATGATTATAATGCACGACCTCATTTGAGCAAATCATTTGTCCCTCCTAAGGATCATCCAGAACAAACGTTAACATACACAAACATAAGTGCTCCTTCGTCTATAACTTCTGTCCCCACGACTGCTGCACATTTCAAAGATTGTCTGACAGAGGATCTTGCTGATCCACAAATGCCTCCAAAATGTCGGGTTCTTCGATATTTTAAGACATTTATGGACGACATTTCTCTTTTGGAGAATGAAATTGAGTTTAGTTCTCAAATTCCTGTCTCTTCTTTTCTTTCTCCTGTTCAAAAAGAAAAGAAAGAGATTCTTCAAAAGAAAATTCTTCCTCATGTCAGAAATCTGAAGAAATGCGCAACAAAATGGGAAGAGGAGTTACAAACGGAAGTAGCATCTATGCAAACCATTTTCAAAGCTAAAGATGACAAGGTTCAACGTCAAAAACTTCAAAGGAAATTTTTAGCAAAAGAAAATGATCGACTCTTGGAAAAGGTTTTGTGTTATGACGTAGTGTCTGTGATTATGAATTCGCTCTATGAATCTGGTAATGCTGTGCTTGTGAATGATCATGCTGTGGATAGTAAGATGTTGGGTATGGAGATTGATAATCTGGAACATGAGAATGAGATTCTTCGACAGCTCAATAATGATGTGGAAAACAAAGCTTTTAATCTTCAAAAACGGCTTGACTGGTGTCAAAAACAGAGTGTTGAATTTGAACTTAAATTTCAACATCTTTTAACATCTTTATCATTTCAAAACAGTCATGTTCCTGAAAAGTTTAAGGAAACAAAAGCTTTCTTAAGAATTAAACTGTTTGAAAATGAAAAGGAACTGGCTGAAATTCTTCAAAACAGGAATGACACAGTCCGCCTCAACAGAAAATTAGACTCACAAAATCAAGAGTTTCAACACGCCATTATTGATCTGAAGAAGAAAATCAGAAATTTAGACAAAAGCAAAACAAATGTTCATAAGATTGCCCCAGGGATGTATGTAGTGGACAAAGAACATACCCAAGCATCTGATGTAACCACTAATTCAGCTACTTGTACTTCCACAGGACTAGAAACCACACCTAAGGTCAGCCATTCCAAGACTCACAAGAAACAGAAGAAGAATAGAGTCAAGAAACCTAGGATGAAGTTATCTCAGTCTGAAGAAGTTCCAGTTAGTAGTTTGAATAAGACAAATGTAACATCAGGAATAGAATTGCACTTACCTGAGTCTAGTTCTAAGATTGATGTAACAAATGCTGAATCTTTAAATGATAATGAAGATGTTTTGGTTGATGCTACTTGTGTTTTTTGTCGTAATAGCATACTATCTGGTGATCATACAAAATGTGTTGCTAAAACTTTGCTGAATAAGAGAAAGAAACGAACTAGTGGCGCTTCCTCTAGGCTTAAAACCAGTGCAAAGTCCATTTTAGGAATGCCCCCACTAGATGTTTCTGAGAAGAATATGGAAAAGCCCAAATCCAAGACCACACAGTCACCTAGTGCATACATTAGAAAAAAGGCAGAGACTAGTTGGACCTGGCAACGTTGGTTACAGAACACTTTTGGTTTTAAATGGTTACCTAAAGTACTAACCTCTTGTGTTACTAACCCAGCAGATCCAACCGTTATCAAATCTCCACCTGTTTCCAATGTTTGTGATGCAGGTGATTCAAATCGTCCTTTGGATTGTTGATAGCGGGTGCTCCCGACACATGACCGGCAATCTCAAACTTCTTCAAAACTTTATTGCTAAGTTTATCGGAACGGTCAGATTCGAGAATGATCACTTCGCTGCAATTATGGGCTATGGGGATTACATTAATGGGAACATCGAAATCAGCCGTGTGTATTATGTTGAAGGCCTTGGTCATAATTTGTTCTCCGTGGGACAATTCTGCGATGGAGACTTGGAAGTAGCATTCAGGGAGAAAACTTGCTTTATTCGTGATCTTCAAGGGAACGATCTCATGAAAGGAAAACGCGGCACCAGTCTGTATACTATCTCACTTGAAGGCATGACAGCGTCTACTCCTATTTGTTTACTCTCCAAGGCTCATCCCACAAAGGCTTGGTTATGGCACAAAAGATTGTCTCATCTCAATTTTAAAACCATCACTGACCTTGCCAAGAAGAAATTAGTTGACGGTCTACCTAAATTCAGATATGCCAAGGATCACTTGTGTTCTGCGTGTGAACAAGGGAAAAGTCATCGTGCTCATTTTCCTCCCAAAACAGAACACAGCACAGATCATGTCCTACAACTGCTTCATATGGATTTGTGTGGTCTGATGCGAGTTCAGAGTATTAACGGGAAGAAATATATTCTGGTAATAGTAGATGATTACTCAAGATGGACTTGGGTCTATTTTCTTCGGACTAAAGATCAAGTTCCTTCTATCCTCATCACGTTTCTCACCAAGATTCAAGTTCAAGTCCGCAACACCATCCGCATCATCATAACAGACAACGGGACTGAATTTAAGAATCAAATCATTCGGGAATTCACTGAGAAACATGGTATTGTTCATCAGACTTCAATAGCTCGCACTCCAGAACAAAATGGTGTAGTTGAAAGACGAAACCGTACGCTCGTGGAAGCAGCTCGAACTATGTTGATCAATGCTCAATTACCGGATTATCTTTGGGCTGAAGCTGTCAACACTGCTTGTTATACTCAGAATCGTGCCATGATCAACAAACGACACAGCAAAACACCATATGAACTTATACAAGGAAGAAAACCAAACATCAACTATTTTCACGTCTTTGGAGCATTGTGTTATCCGAAGAATGATAAAGATGATCTTGGTAAACTTAAGGCTAAAGCAGATATTGGGATATTTGTAGGATACTGTGAGAACTCCAAGGGATACCGAATTTGGAATCGTCGGACTGGGGATATTCAAGAAACCATACACGCTAATTTTGATGAACTCACTGAAATGGCTTCTGAGCAAGACCGCTTGGAACCCGCACACAACCGTCTTAACTTCCCTGAATCTTCGGCTGCACCCCTACCTTTCAACAGGAAGGATTTGGAAGATTTGTTTGCACCAATGTTTGATGACGTTCATGTTACTAGTGCATCAGATGCTTCCACCAGCTCCGCTGCTCAACAACTTCCACATCAAGCACCTGATCCATCAGCATCTACCTCTACAGTAGTTGTTGATGATGCACCACAACCTGAATCATCATCATCAATGGAGAAAACACCTCAACCTGCAGTTGAAGATTCATCCCCCATTTCTAACAATGTTCCAACACCATCAGGATATGACGGGAACACCTTCTTTAATCCATTTGCTCCACCACCAACCATTCCAGATACCGGAGAATCATCCTCGAGCAACATGGACCCGTCATATCATCATCACAACATTCAACACTACCCATCGACTCATAAATGGACAAGGGATCATCCGTTAGTTAATGTGATTGGCAATCCAGATAAACCAGTTATGACACGACAGAAACTCCACACAGATGGTGAAACCTGCATTTATGCTCTTACCGTCTGTCAAGCTGAACCGAAAAATATCAAAGAGGCCATGACTTATGACAACTGGATTGAATCGATGCAAGAGGAGTTGGATCAGTTCAAAAGATTGGAAGTCTGGGAACTCATTGAAAAACCAGATGGAGTGTATGTTGTGGGTTTAAAATGGATTTGGAAAAATAAGCTGGATGCAGAAGGAACGGTTATTCGTAACAAGTCTCGGTTGGTTGCTAAAGGGTATAGCCAAGAAGAGGGAATTGATTTCAAGGAATCTTTTGCTCCAGTGGCTAGGCTTGAAGCAGTGCGAATGTTTCTGGCGTACGCAGCTCATAAGAACATCACAGTTTACCAAATGGACGTGAAGACAGCATTCCTGAACGGACAACTTCGTGAAGAGGTGTATGTTTCACAACCAGAAGGCTTCGTCGATCCAGAACATCCACAACACGTTTACAGGCTTAAGAAAGCTCTCTACGGCCTTAAACAAGCCCCGAGGGCATGGTACGATAAACTTGCTGCATTCTTGCTTGCTAATCATTTTACTAAAGGATCTGTGGACCCGACTCTATTTATACAAAAACACGGGGAGGACATTCTCATCGTACAAATTTATGTGGATGACATCATTTTTGGGTCTACCCATAAAAAGTACTCAAACGCTTTTGCAAAACTTATGAAACAAAACTTTGAGATGTCCATGATCGGTGAATTAAACTTTTTTCTAGGATTACAAGTTCACCAATCACCTCGTGGTATATTCTTGAGTCAGTCTAAATATGCACAAGAGATATTAAAGAAGCATGGCATGACAACTAGTGACACCTATAACACCCCTATGTCCTCCTCATCCCCGAAGCTAGATGCTGACATACATGGGAAACCCACTGATCCTACAAATTATCGTAGTATAATTGGGTCTCTTATGTATCTCACAGCTAGCAGACCGGATGTTGTATTTGCCACATACCTGTGTTCACGCTATCAATCTAACCCAACAGAAAGACATTTATCTGCTGTTAAAAGAATCCTTAGATACATCAAGGGAACCATTCATTTGGGGATCTGGTATCCAAAGGATTCTGGTTTTGCACTAACTGCTTTTTCAGATGCGGATCATGCGGGATGTATTGATACAAGAAAGAGCACATCCGGTGGTGTTCAATTCCTCGGTGATAAGCTGGTGTCCTGGCAGTCAAAGAAGCAAGATTGTACGTCTCTATCATCCACGGAATCAGAGTATGTAGCCATGTCTGCCTGTTGTGCTCAAATCATCTGGATGCGATCACAACTGATGGATTATGGTTACATATTCAACAAAATCCCGATGTACTGTGACTCCAAAAGTGCTATTGCTATCTCGTGCAACACAGTTCAACATTCCAAGTCCAAACACATCGCTCTCAGATATCACTTCATCAAGGAGCATGTGGAGCAGGGTACCGTTGAGTTGTATTTCGTGGGAACGGAACACCAATTGGCGGATCTTTTCACGAAAGCCTTACCTCATGATCGTTTTGTGAAATTGGTTCATCAAATTGGAATGCGATGTTTGACTCCTCAAGAACTGACAAATTTTCTCCAAAACAAATAAATGAGTCAAATATCCAAACTATCTTTGTAAATATATTAAAAAAAAAAAAATGCAAGTACAATCCCTTATCCAACACTTTGTTCATTTTTTCTGTCACTAATTATTTTTGAACACGTGTTGAGGGGGAGACATCATTTTTCCACAAGTTTTAAATTGTACTTGCATATTTTTTCAGAAATTGTTGTGAAATTTGGTGATGAGAGTTTAAGATTACAAACTTGTGTGCCTTTAATGTACAAAAGTGAGACTAAGTGTTAGCTTGATGGTGGTTTAGGACTTAGTGTTCAAAATAATCAAGGTTAGGGGGCTAAATGTGTAAAACATGCAAAGTTAAATTGGTAGATATAAAAGTCAAGAAAAATTAATAACCGCAGTTATTACATCTGCCAACTTCACCAACCGAATTTAATTCACCCACCCACCATCATCAACGGCTATCATTAAATCTGCAAATCCGCTCAAGATTTTCAAAATTTGTGAGTGATCTTATGTTTAGTATGCTATTATAAAAGATGGTTTTGAACGATATCATGATCCAACGGCTCGAACATTCAAAATTGTTAAAGTTAGTTCTAGGGTATTGCGTTAAAATGAGGATTTTGGATTTAGAGTGTTTGAGTTGAAAATGATTGTATGATAATACTTTTACAATGTTAGTAATCCTATATTGTATGCTTACTTACTCCCAGAAACCACAAATTAGTCTAATCGAATTTTAGGGTTTAAGCAACGATTTGGGGAAAACTTTGTGAATGTATTATTGTATAATCTGTTGGTTGGAAAGATGTTGTTTGATGTTTAATTGAATGATGCCATGATTGGATTGTACCCAGAAACACTTTAAGTTAATCGATTGAATTTTAGGGTTTATCAAGAACATGAACTCTAGCAGTTTGATTTATGCATAATTATGGTTCGTTTTTGTTATAACTTAGCCAAAATGTCCATAAATGTCATTCAAATTGTTTGTGAAACTCTGTGGACACAAATCATGCATTATAATGAATCACGATAACGATTTAAGTGAATGTTCATCGTCAAAAGTGCTCGTAAACTCTTGTATAAGAGTTTATCGAAGTTGGCCAAAATTATCGCAGTTGGGATAGTTATCGCAGTTGGGATAATTATCGCAGTTGGGATAATTATCTCAATTAAGATTTTATCTTGATTGACTTAATTATCGTGATTGTCATAATTATCGCAGTTGGATAATTATCGCAGTTGAATAATTATCGCAGTTGGGCTAATTATCTCAGTTGAGCTAATTATCGCAGTTGGGATGATTATCGCAGTTGAGATGATTATCGCAGGTGGATAATTATTTCAATTAAGATACTTATCTTGATTGAATGATTATCGCAGTTGTCATAATTATCGCAGTTGACAATAATTATCGCAGTTGACAATAATTATCGCAGTTGACATAATTTATCGCAATTGTGATCTGATATAAAATTTTGATCAATTTCCTTAGGTATATCCTTTATACTTATCAAAATTAATCAAAATTTTATAGAATTTGGCTAGTTTTTGATAAATTCTTTGACCAAGAATGTAACAAACAATCATTAATACAATAGGATGCTATGTGTTGTTCTTAAAAGCTAACAATTTTTCTAACAAACATGCATTATGTATATTTGTATATGATTGTTGATTCAGAAACATCAATGGCATCTTCACAACAACAACCTCTTCCTGCTCTTACCAAAGAAGAAGTCTTTCCTCGTGGGTATACTCTGGAAATAGGGAAGAACAATTCACGGGTAGAATTGGACAAGATCAAGTGTTCCGACCCCAGTTGCCAGATTGCTATAAAGATTCTCAAAGCTCACAAATGCAGAGATCTTCTTGACAGCTCAGACACTATTCCAGAGCTATATATTCATCAATTCTGGGATACCTTCACAAGAAGTAATGATGACAAGTCTTTTACTTGTACACTGGATCGGAAGAAAATCAGAGTCACACCTGCTACACTCAGAAAAGCCTTGAAACTTCCAGAGGCACCTGAAGCTGCTAACCGATTCCACCCAACACCTTCAGAGTCTGAGGTCATGCAATTCCTGGAAGATATTGGTTATGATGTTCAACCTGATACACCATTAACCATGATCTCCAAAGTTAATGCTAGATACATCCCTCAACCCTGGAGGACTATCTTCTTCATCATAACACATTCAATAACTGGAAGAGATAGTGGGTTTGAACATCCAAGACTCTCTCATCTACAAGTCTTGTGGGGATTTCTAAACCAAGAACCTATTGACTTTGCTGCTCTTATTTGGGAAGATATAATGTACTTAATGCGTAAAGCATCCAAGAAAATCCCATTTGTTCGATACACCAAAGTTCTTATCAGCTATCTACTTGATCAACATGAAGACCTTGATAAGCGTCCTACAGATCAAGAAGTTCATGAGTATAGCATGGATAAAACATTGAGCAAAGTTTATTTCCCAAAAGAAAGCACGCGAAAGCAAGGTGCGAGGTTGCCAGAATTTTTGATGCCTGATGAGGTCAAAGAAACAAAAGCTTATCATGATTACGACCAAGCATATCGTGAACGTCGTGTGGGTCTTGCCAAGATGGTTGAAGAATCTAGATCTTCAAAGACTCATTCAAAAGGTAAGACAAAGACAGGAAGTGCCTCAAGTTTCTCTAAACCAAAAGCAAAACATCCAAGAACAACTTTCATCAAAAGGAGAGTACCCAGTAAACACAAGCCTAAACCTGAACCGAATAGAATCGTTAATGAAGATACAGAATCAAACTCTGAATCATCTGAATCCGAAGAAGAACATGTCTTTATGACTGAAGAAGAGGCTGAACTTCACAATAAGATCTCTCATGAGAATGAACAAAAACAAAGTCTCAAATCACTAAAAGAAGATGAAGAGCGTAGAGCAAAGAAAGTATTGGAACAACAGAGGGAGTATGAAAGAACACATGGAGTTGGAGGATCACAAACTGTTCCTAAAGTAGCTTTGACCCAAGAAGATCCGGTTAATCAACCCGGAGGGTCTGGAGCTGAATCAACAAAGGTCTCTTCACAGCAAACAAGTTCGGTTAATCAACCCGACTTAGGAGCACCAACTCAGGAGGAGAAAGAAAAAGATCAGGATAGCAACATTGTTTTATCTGATAAGGATATTTCTGATTCTATGTATGATGACAATCCCGAGGAACAAACACGTAATGATGATAATGAAGATTGGAACTTAGAAGAAGAAAAAGACATTCTGGGAGATCAAACAATTAAAGCAGCCAAGGATCTTGAGGATCAGAGAAGACAAGAGGAGGAAAGGAAACGTAAGGAGGAGGCTCAAGCTAACCTGGAAGCAGATAGCTACCTTCGGTCACACACTCCAACACCTCCTCCTTCCCCTCCAAAGGACACAACCGAATCTAAACTGGCTATGGTCGTTCATAACCCACAACAGCAGCAAGAACAACCACCAGTTCAGCCCTCGTCTGCTTCTTCACCCAAGACACCTCCTGGATCACCACCTAAGAATCCAACACCTCCACCCTCACCTCAAAAGGAATCAACTGCTAAATCTGATGAACCAATCCCTTCACTCACTCCATCATCTTCGAGGTCTTCATCACCAAAATCAAAGGCAACTGTTTCTGAGAATATTCTTAAGGCCTACAAAGGAAAGAGCAAGAGAAGAATCGTCCATGTTACGAAAGTTGAGGTTGTGACTCCTGCAGCAAAGAAACTTAAAAAGGCAGTAAAGAGAGCACAAGCACAACGAGACAACCAAGCTACAACTAAATTGGCTGAAATGGAAGACTTAGTCAAGAAGTTGTCTCAACAAATGGAAGAAATGCAGGAAAGCAAGAAGCAGATAGATGAATTCCTTGGTTTCAACATCAAAGATCATATGACACGCAAGGCAAAGAAATTTGTTAAGCAATTTCTTCCTGATCTTCAACAAAACATAAATGAACATATTGATTCACAACTTGACGAAAAGATCAAAGAAGCTGTCTCTTCTTCTTCCAACACCAAACCACTTCCAGAACTCACCACTGAATATATCGAGCTTGTGCTTCTCGACCGACTCTTTGAAATCACCTCTCCTTCTTCAGAAGAAATTAACCTGATTGCGGCTCTTCAAGCACATATTGAGAAGAAATCATGCAAGGAAACTGCTGACAAAGGAAAACGCATTCGAGAAGATGATGAGGATGATCAGGACCCTAAACCCGAACAAAAGAAACACAAAGGCGGGTCAGGGATTCACATTCAGGAGCCAACGGAACATAAACCATCATCTCAACCTCCTAAACATCAATCCTCTGGTCCCACTGAAACCGAACATCACCATGAGCAGTTTACAACTGAAGATGTGGAATTCCAGCCACACGATGATCAACCTCATTCACCATCATCATCACCAAAACCAAAGCCATCCAAGTCCAAGCCCTCACACAGCAGAAAGTCATCTACTGGACCAGCGGTTGTCACATGGCTGGATAATGATACGGATGTGCTAGGAAATGAATGGTTCGATCATCTAGCAAGCGCTCAAGTACAGACTGACGAAGCCTCACGAGTTGAAGACAGCACCTTTGCTGTTACTCAAGAAATTAAAAGAACTCTTAATATTAAGAAGATGACCAAAAAGGAACTTCGTCGGATCAAGAATGATGCTTTCCTTCTACTGAAAAACAAATCCAATAGCGCAGCAAAACTCGAATATCACCTTGAAAACATTGCACGGGCAATGTCAAGTGACTTCGACTGGGCTAGTCCAGACGTCGTCAGGAAAGTTGGCAAGAATCAACCATTCATCACTGATTGGACCAAGCCACTGACCGTGATACGAAGACATCATCACTCGGAAATTCCCTTTCAAATGTTCTTCAACAAAGATCTGGAACTTCTAAAGAATGGAGCTCAAGGGACGACAAAGTACGCTACATCTATCACTTTCACACCAGCCGCTCATTACACACAATCAGCCATTGAAGAAGCAGCTATTAACAGACATATGTTTGTTAAAAAGCTCGTCAAATATGATCGTGATGCAGAGCTGGGGATTCATCACTGGTACTCTAAAAGACAAAGCTGGTACAAGTACAAACTTGCCCTCCAGAAATCAAAAGAACCAGTTTACAGTGATCTCAGAATAATGGCCGTCATCAATGTGAGTGGATCAAGAAGATGCGATTATATATTTCTTGAAGAGATCACAGTAAGAAGAATCGATAACAATCTTTACAAATTCTCTGAGGCGGATTTTCCTGATCTAAATCTAAATGATATCGAAGACATGTATCTGATGAAGGTCCAAGGCAAATTGCAGCATCTGACCAACGAGCTTCGATATGCACTTAGTACTTCCCTCTGTCATTACATCAGGAGAACCATCATCAAAGAACGTGTAGAAGATCTCCAGCTTGGTATGGAAAGTTATCAGACTCAGCTTAACCTTGTTGAACCACAGTTTCTTCTAAACAACAAAAAGGACCCTCAGTACACCATGATACATAGTCCAGTCTTCGGGTTTGTTTACAGAAGCACAACAGATTTTCATCGTTTCATGGCATTCAATGAGATTCACAAGTTCTGTGACGACACCCTGAAGAGTGTACGTGACGGGTTAGCTAATAGAGTTCGAGATTCGATGTTGCAAAAATCAAGAAGATGGAATTCGAAGGAGCTGCGACAAGTCAAGGAATTTATTCGGAAGATGGAAGAACGGTTATACCATCGGGATCAGATGAGGAGGCTAGAGAGCTATGTTGGGGGTCGTCCAACATTCGCCATCAGACTGTTTCAGCGAACTGACCCAGTGTTCACAACTTTTGGTAAAGGTGGATGATGCAAGAATCAATTCTCAAATTTCATCATATCATACTTCTTTCCATAATTGGCCTGTACATTACGGCTTGTGCACACATCACAGTGTACAACCCGGACCCCAAAGAAAGGACCCTGAGGTACGCTTCAGTGCCTCAATCCTGAAAAAGGAGCGAAAGCTTCTTACTTATGAGCAGAATTAAAACCAGAATGTTTTCCAAAGTTTTTTTAAACATTCTGCTCATAAGGACAAATATTCCCTTGTTAAGGGGGAGTATTTGAAAATATAATCTTTGTTCAAAGAATTATAAATGTTCTTGAAATTCTTCCCTAAAACTCAAAAACAACATATTTTAATCATACACATTTTCTAAAAACATCATGAGTATGCTATTTTTGAGGGGGAGAAGAAAAAGATGATTAAAATATGATTTCTCATTTGCTGGAATCTCGTGTGCTCAAACTCAGAATTGACTCTCGAATTGACGAATAGGAAAGTCAGTAGTCGAAAGGACATGTCCCGGACGGGTAATAATTTCAAGCCAGTTTAACTGGTGATGTAAACGTGTCTCGCAAAGGATGTGTCTGAGTAGAATGTACCGATTTCGAGCGATAATCTTTGAATCTGATCTGGACGGGTAATAATTTCAAGCAAGTTTAACTGGTGATGTAAGCGTGTCTCGCAAAGATCAGGTTCATTGAAAGTCAATCAATTCAAAAAGTGCCAACTATTTCCGGCATGTGCAAATTTCAAAATTTAATACTTATGAGCACATGTTAAGGGGGAGTATTTCTGAAAATCATCAAACTCTCAAGGTGTCAACAAAATGTCTTTACAATTATCGACACTTTGAGAGATTTTCAATGGTTTGGTTTATGGCATCATTAGGATAGTCATGGAGTTACAAGGTGACTAAGGTTAGGGAAAACCGTCCTATGATCCGCCAGAGCCGGAGGGATCTACCCAAGGACAATACCAATAGTTTAGAACTAGAAAGTCCTAGGTATGATATCAAAAGGAGAAAATGAATGAACGGAGAAAGAAGGGGTTGAAGAATTAAAAAGAAAAGTAAAGAAAAGGGTGAAAAGAAATAGCCCCCCATTTGTTCAACCTTAGGGCAGACACCGGGTTCAATTCATAATCTACTGGTTGATGAGCATCACCGGTATTGAAGACTAAAGACGTCATGGACCCAGTGACGCACTAATAAACCTTCTAAGCCACTCAAGTGTCTCTCAAAAGACATTTGTTTCATTCACACGGAGAACCCTTCATAATCTATCGACTTCTCATTACGAGAGTGTTGATATTGAAAAGGAGGCAATCTGCTCCATGCCTCCGATGACCAAACAAATGTGCACTGATTGAGTCTAGAGCCATGAGATTCATAAAAGATCTCTTAGGTACACTTAGTATTACTCTGTTGTTCTACATCATGGGCAGCAGATGTAAAATTAAGAAAGTGTCCTTCGCAGATCTTAGCAATCTGCCAAGAACATTCATGAGAGAAGTCACAATTGTGATTATCAATGATTGAATGGAAATCCTGCCAGAGCAACATCAAACAACTCTGACAGCAGGTCACTTCGGTAACTCCTTGTGAGTTACGCTTAGTGTTTGCTCCAAACGGTCTACAGTCGTGGGGTGATCTCCAGCGACTCACTGAATCGTGGGTGCACTTCGGTGTGTCCGTGTAATCCCTTTCGGGGGAATCCGGTTCAGAACGGTCTGGGTTAGGATTTGAGAAAGTCTTCACACTATGCTGTTGATGATCTCAAGTCCGAGCCTGTAAGAACCGGTTGGTTCGTGCTGTTGCTGCTGCTTAGGAGCTGGAGTTCGACCATCAAGACTCCATCATGTTCATATCTTGAAGAAATGTTCTCTCAAAGACTCAGAAACATCAAAAGTTCAACATATGATATAGTAAAGTCAAAAGTTCAAGCACATCAACCTTTCTCAAGTTTTAAGATTGAAAAGTGAGAACAAGTTGCAGAAAACAAGTCTAAGACATATGAGCATGATGGAGAAGACGAGAAGACGTTGGAGATTGGCAGATAGAGACAACAACATATCATCATTAAAACAAGAACAAAGAATCAAAGATTATAAAGACGTCAGAAGCCCAAGAAGCAAAGAAGACGTCGAGCAACATTGATGATCAAGACTTAGGGGGAGATTGTTAGGAACATGTTTCAAATATTTACAAGTCTTGTTCATTTATAATGTTGCACGTTTATTAGGACTATATTGTTTGTAATTTTGGACCGGTCCATTAGTAGTCCATGGACCGGTCACATGAGTTAAAATATTCTAGTCACATGCAAAGGGAATATTCTTAGAATAATTCCCCTCCCATTGCCTATAAATAGAAGGCATGGGATACATTTTCATTGGTTGGTTTTCATGTAAGATAGCGTAAGCTCTGTCCGTGTAATGTTTGATTAAGTGAAATCCGACCATTCTTATTCTTCTTCTTCTTATTCTCTTATTTAGTAGTGCTTATTAGCTTATTCATCTCATACGTAGCATAATATATTGTAGTAGTACGAGTTCTTATTTGTCCTAACGAGTGTGTGTTTGAGATTTATACGTGACCTACAGAGCTTCTTGTTAAGCTTCATGATCCAACGACCAATATTCTTCATCATTCCTCTTGTTTGTCGGAACTCCTCGGATTGATTCTCAATGGGAGGAAGTTGACTCATGTATTCAC
>CP139508.1:240327969-240437097 GCA_021014915.2 Artemisia tridentata subsp. tridentata
CAAATGCGCATAGAAATGCTTAGCTTAAAAATAATTACTACTCATTTAATATTAATTAACAACGTGAAAATTACCATTTGTCACACGCAATCTTAGTGCGCCATAATCCTCCGTTGTCATCTCGAAAGAACGCGTGGCCTGGTAGACCCAGAAGTTTCCATGAGGGCTATCACATCGGGGACATGACTAATTATGTGTTACATATGTTGTATACCCCAAACCGAGAAGTTCTCGGTTAGAGACTTTAGATTCACTATCCCCTACCGCTACCACCTATGAGGACTACTTAGACGGTTGTTGGTATTTTTGGAAATCTTTGTACCGGACCTTGATGTTTTGGTAAATTCAAACCCTTGGGTTTTGTTTTGAACCGGAACTTTCCTACACCATTATATGGAATAGTATTTCTGTAATGGTGACGAATGATGAGATGTGACGATTCATAACGTGTAGAACCTCGCGCGATGTGACTCCATAATTGGAATCTTACTATTCTCTTATACCCGTGATTCAGATCAATGGCCACAAAGTGAAACTCAACCAAGATCACACGACCACGATCGACTGCTTCCATTACAAATGAAGGTTGCCATAGTCCACCCTGCGCCACTCCTGTTCGAGTTGCGAACGAACATACTACCAACGAACAAATGGGAACGCCGTGGATCAATCACGCCTCCACAGATAGTGTCATGCCATTGGTGCCTCAATGACATGGCCATGGTACCTCCATGGCTAGTTAGCTCAAGCAACAACACAAACATAACAAAACAATCATAATATGTCCAAACAGAGATATGTCTAACTAAACTGAATATCATATCAAAACGGGATAACAAAACAATTATCTGTACAAATAATTTATTTAACGTCGAGAAATCTATTAAACGTCGTTTTCATAAAAGTAATTCTTAGTGCAAATATTACGATATTTAAACTAAACGGTTTCTTCAGTTTAATAATGACAAACATGTAACTTGTAATGCATAACGTAAAATGTGTAAGTTACATGTAAACACTAATTATCGATGCATACTTACATCAACATCTATCGACGTATCAAGTATGGTTCAACGTAGTCGAAGATTTTTATTCCGACATAAATCACTCAAGGTATAAACAAACAAATTTAAACTTGACGGATGATCAAAGAAATAAATTTTTTTGTTTTAAACTTCACATTTTTATGAATGTGACAAAACATTTTTCGAAAATAAATTTTACAAATTATGTTTGAATTAGAAAGAAATGTTTTATTTGGGAAAATTATTTCAAAAATAGTAACAGCTATTTCCCACCTAAAATCAGCTCCAAAATTCCCCAAATAAACCTTTACCACTAAAAACAAAAACTGGAGCGTCCCTTGTTTGGCACGGTACCACGGTACCACTAAATTTAGTGGTACCATCGGGTATTTAGTTGTACCGTCGGTCTATAACAGCTAGTTTTTCCTTTGCCTATAAATAGTCAGAACTTTTTGTTCTTTATCCACCCACTCCAATCCACTTTCTTTGATCATGTAGTTAGTTTATCTTTGTTTAAGAGTGATCCAATCATTCATTCAAGTGATCACCTTCATTCCTCTACTAGTGCAGGAGAAGAACACACCGTATCAAGAAGATGCAAAGTGTTGTAGGGTTAGTCTAGTGCACTCGTAACATTTGTTACGCACTTGTTGTATCTGGATATACATCAAGTTGTCTATCATCTTGTTTAGTTAGTTTGTGTAGATCATTGTGATCTTGTAGAGATCGGGGAGATCTTGTGTAGCTTGTGTTGATAGTGAGTAGATCGGGTAGATCGTGTGAAGATAAGGTAGATCGGGTAGATCGTGTGAAGATAAAGTAGATCGGGTAGATCGTGAGTAGATCGGGTAGATTGAGTGTAGATCATGTTGATCTTGTAGCTTTTGTGATTTATGAAGATCGGGTAGATCGTGAGTGAGATTGGTACTAGCTAGATTAGTACTCGACATTTAGCTTAATGTCGGAAAATAATATAAGCGACGCGGTTTATGTGTTTAGGCCTTAAAACACAAGGTTTGTTATGTTGGGCCATAAAACATAACAGGTTTGGTTGTACCCGAAGAATCTAGCTCTGTAAAACCCGAAAATTTAAAACATGAAAAAATTACCAAATTACCCCTGAAACTTTAAAATTTAATTAAAGCTTATTTAAAGTACCGAATTAATCCCGAATCTCAGGAAACGAACTACAAATCAAGCGAGATAATTTGAGGCAAGCTCCAAATATTTCTGCAATGTACAAAAGAGTATAAATACACTAATAAACACATGGGCCGAATTTTACTTGTTATATACACATTTAATTATATAAAAAAAAAACGCTTAAAAACACAAAATCAATTATTTAAATCAACCAAAAATAGAATCTGATTTTTAGGCCATTAAGGCCGGTTATGTTGGCTCAATTAACTCCCTCAAAGCTCGGCAATAACAAATTATAATAAGAGAAGGAGACAAAATAAATAAATTAACCATATTAGAAGATACGTATAACATATTTGCCCTTATCTCCAAAACACGACATTCCTATTTCAATTCACACGCTATTCCTTCTTATACCACTTCACACGCTTCTAAATGATATAACATTCTCATCTGCTTATTCATCATCTCCACACCGAAACATGAGAAGTTCCAAAATCGCTTTCTTTGCCAAGGAAACAAGGTACGAAAGTCCTAGCAGGTGGTGATCGTGTGGATATTGGCTCGTAGGGTTGTTTTCGTTGTTCCCTTGACCCGTCTTGCATCCGATCTAGAGGAGGTTCGGAGAGTAGCAGAACCAAGTTGGGTCCACTTTACTGTTGCTTGTTTCTGGACTGTGTGAACGTTCATGATTACTGTTTTAATGCTCTAGCATGAGTTCGGTTCGAGTTAGACTCAGTTTCAGTTCGTGTGTGGTGAAGCTTTTAGCTTGTACGTTGGAGGGTCAAGTCGTACTCGAGTGTCGTTTAAGTTTCGTTGGTCATTCGGGGTCGATCCCGGCGTATTCTGGTCGTCTTTGAGGTACTCCCCTTTTTCTTTCATCTTGGTGTTCTTCCTTTCGATATATGAAACGTATATACGTTAGGACATGTAAACAAATCATTATGTGGTAAAATATGATAATACGAATGGAGTTTTGATCTCGCGAAATCATTTCTACTTGCTAATGAATAAATAAGTATGCGAAGGATATGTACAAACGCAGCATGAAATCATGAGTATATGAATCCTTTATGTGTCGACTTATTTCTGTTTTAGAGTATTCGAATGCATTTTTGATATACGTCTTTGATTGGTTATTAGAACATGCATGGGATGTATATAACCTAGTAGCAAACTTAAGAATTAAGGAGTGCATGTTTAAAAGTGAATCTATGTACACATGAAGTCTGGTTGTGTACGCATGAAACAAAAAGAAATAAAGGGAGATTTCATGTGTGGGTGTGTGTGTCATGGAAGTTATAAAATGAGTGTGTATGTCTTTTTGGATCGGATTAATATGGATTAGGCGTTGGGTTATTTTGGTGCAAGTGTGTGCTTCGGTTAGAATTGGTAATCCTCGTTGCTAAATGGGTTACTTTGCGTGTCGAATGCGTACATATGTATTAACCGGGTTAGAAAGGGAAATGTTATAAAACTCAGCTAAACCCGAATGTGGTTACTAATTGGATTAAATGCACTTCAAACCTAAAACGTTAATAATTTACACTTTAAACCCTAATCTTGGGTAATTGACATATTAAACCTTAAACTATGAGATTGGTCATAATTAAGCCTATAACATTACTTAATTATCATTTGAAATACCTAAAGTTTGATTAATTATGAATGTAATCATAACTTACAAATTCGGGAAACTTACTCAATTTGGAAAGTTAATAATCCAAGAAAGTTACTAAAAATGGAAAGCCGACTAAAACGAGTAATCTGATTTTAAATAAGATATTAATAATAAGACGATCATGTATTCGTGTAGATTCGCTGAAGAAGGAGTTTGATTCCACTCTTTATGTTTTCGTTATGTTTTCACTTGCGGTCTAAGGTACAGATATTATGCCCTTCTTGTAAGGAGCCTTCGTTTCTCTTGACTTCTGGTTTTGATTCGTTTAGGATTCCCCAAGCCATTGCTATGTTCCCCTGTATTGTGAACCTTGACTTGAACCTTTGCTTTGAACTCTTGTCTTGATTTCTTTGTTTTGAACCCTGCCTTGGACCCTGATTGCGTTTCCTTGATACTTGACATGACCTGTTCATAACCTGGTAACCTGAATAATTGTGACCCTGGGATACTTGAAGGTTCATAGGATTTTATAACTACTTTTAGATGTATATGAAGAGGTTTTTGAACATTTCCTTAAAAGACTTTTATTATGAAAACTGTTCTGACAATCATTTGTTATTAAAACCATTTAAAAAGGACTTCTTGAATAAACTATTATGAACCTTCCAGTATTGACCTTCTAGTATTTAACCTTTCTGATATGGACCTCCTGATTATGAACCCCTGCATTTATCTCCTGTTTTGAACCCTGATATGATACCTGACTTTTGATACCTGAGACTTGACACCTGACACCCGAGACTTGATACCTGACCTTGACCCACAGTTTGAGACTACGAGCCACCCACTAGGCATGAGGGTTTCATGTCCATGTCATTGATGCACCGATGGCATGACTCTAGGGTAGGAGAGTGATGTCCTATCCCGTCCCCTGTCTTGATTTGATTTGTTATGTAGAGGAAGACCCTGTGGCCTGTGGGGGCATATGGATGCATCCTAGACATGTCCTGATTTGTTTGTATTATTTGTACCCCTGGTGACTGACGAGTGTGTGCGATACACGTCTTTCATACCCCTGGGAGCTAGCTACTCCAATCCCTGGAGGTATCCCCTCACCCTGTCCTGGTATGCTGAGGTCACCCCTCCATACACCCTGATATATGTGATTTGATTTGATATGTTTTGGGCTCGTAGAGGATTACTGTTTTCCCGAAACCTTGTAACCATTTGACCTGACATTTGACCTGACTTGATTTGACTTGGGATTGTGGTGGGTTCTGGTTTCATTTACATTTACCATTGTAACCATTCTTAGTTCCTGGTATGTCTGCATAACTTCTGTATTCCTTTTCCTGACTCTGGTTACTCCTGGTATTATTTCTTTTACTTTATATTTCCGTTACTACTGCTTTGTTTCCGTTATATCTGTTCACTGGGCTCTCGTAGCTCAGCCGCATTTCTTTTCCTGCGGCAGGTACATTTAAGCTAGGAGCTGGGTTTTAGCTTGGGATGAGAGCAACTTGTGTGAAGTTTAGACCTTGTCACTCTAGTGTGATCATTTGGATATTATTTCTGTTATGCCATTGTTTGGGCATTTGGATTCTGTCTTTTACTTCGTTATTCCTGTCTTGCACTTGATATAAGTCGTGTTGACTTATTTTCCTTGGATTTTTAATGTTAAAGCTTCCGCTATTTTTATTTCTTGAATGCTTGTATCTGATATTAAACCATGTATTTGTGACACCTTTACCCTTGTCGGGTTGGGGTGTTACAATTTATGGTATCAGAGATAAGGCTTCAGAAACCCTTAGAGCTTAGGCTTGACCTGTGAGGATTGGGTAGACATTAGGTTTCCGCACGCGCACTCTCTTTTCCTGTTATGCTTTGTCATCTTTCCTTGATTCTGCTCTGTCATATTTTCCTGTTCTGCTCTGTCATTCTTCATGTTCTGTTCTGTCATATTTCTTGATCGTCGGCTTAATTCGGAGTTTGCGGATCCGTCAGCATGTTACGATGCAGCTCTCAACATCGAGATTTTCATGAGGGCGTTGGTTACAAACGAGACCGTGATGGCGACAAGGTACAGCAACAGATTCAGAGTCGGGACGTCAAGGAGTATTCGGGCAAGAGCTACGACCAGAAGAAATCAGATTCGAGGGGCCGAGATTCGAGGTCAGTTTCTAAGTAGGATGGTGATCGTCAGGAGCGCAGCGTCAACCAAAAGGCAGCGGAAAGATCATCCTTCTAGAGGCTATCAGCAAGATCGGGCTACTGGATCAAACTCGCAGAGGAGATCATCTGAGTACTCTACTTCCCTACCTGTTTGTGGTTCTTGTGGGAAAAACCATACTGGAGCTTGTCGTATAACGTCTGGTGCTTGTTTCCGATGTGGTTCTTCTGAGCATCAAGTGAGAAATTGTCCTAAGCAATCTACGTCAGCACTTGAGAAATTCCTTGATCCTCCTCCCCCTGTTCCTCATACCGGTCGTGTCTTTATGTTTTCTGGTGACCGGACTGATCGCGCGTCTGGTATGTCTTTGTTCTGTTTTCCATCCTGTTTCATTTCTGATTCCTTGCAAATTTCGAGGACGAAATTTTTTTTTAGAGGTGAAGAGTTGTAAAACCCGAAAATTTAAAACATGCAAAAATTACCAAATTACCCCTGAAACTTTAAAATTTAATTAAAGCTTATTTAAAGTACCGAATTAATCCCGAATCTCTGGAAACGAACTACAAATCAAGCGAGATAATTTGAGGCAAGCTCCAAATATTTCTACAATATACAAAAGAGTATAAATACACTAATAAACACATGGGCCGAATTTTACTTGTTATATACACATTTAATTATATATAAAAAAAAAACGCTTAAAAACACAAAATCAATTATTTAAATCAACCAAAAATAGAATCTGATTTTTAGGCCATTAAGGCCGGTTATGTTGGCTCAATTAACTCCCCCAAAGCTCGGCAATAACAAATTATAATAAGAGAAGGAGACAAAATAAATAAATTAACCATATTAGAAGTTACGTATAACATATTTGCCCTTATCTCCAAAACACGACATTCCTATTTCAATTCACACGCTATTCCTTCTTATACCACTTCACACGCTTCTAAATGATATAACATTCTCATCTGCTTATTCATCATCTCCACACCGAAACATGAGAAGTTCCAAAATCGCTTTCTTTACCAAGGAAACAAGGTACGAAAGTCCTAGCAGGTGGTGATCGTGTGGATATTGGCTCGTAGGGTTGTTTTCGTTGTTCCCTTGACCCGTCTTGCATCC
Organism: Artemisia tridentata subsp. tridentata; assembly: GCA_021014915.2. NCBI lineage: Eukaryota > Viridiplantae > Streptophyta > Magnoliopsida > Asterales > Asteraceae > Artemisia > Artemisia tridentata. Next base: position 240,335,054 of record CP139508.1, read on the forward strand.
GATCTAGAGGAGGTTCGGAGAGTAGCAGAACCAAGTTGGGTCCACTTTACTGTTGCTTGTTTCTGGACTGTGTGAACGTTCATGATTACTGTTTTGATGCTCTAGCATGAGTTCGGTTCGAGTTAGACTCAGTTTCAGTTCGTGTGTGGTGAAGCTTTTAGCTTGTACGTTGGAGGGTCAAGTCGTACTCGAGTGTCGTTTAAGTTTCGTTGGTCATTCGGGGTCGATCCCGGCGTATTCTGGTCGTCTTTGAGGTACTCCCCTTTTTCTTTCGTCTTGGTGTTCTTCCTTTCGATATATGAAACGTATATACGTTAGGACATGTAAACAAATCGTTATGTGGTAAAATATGATAATACGAATGGAGTTTTGATCTCGCGAAATCATTTCTACTTGCTAATGAATAAATAAGTATGCGAAGGATATGTACAAACGCAGCATCAAATCATGAGTATATGAATCCTTTATGTGTCGACTTATTTATGTTTTAGAGTATTCGAATGCATTTTTGATATACGTCTTTGATTGGTTATTAGAACATGCATGGGATGTATATAACCTAGTAACAAACTTAAGAATTAAGGAGTGCATGTTTAAAAGTGAATCTATGTACACATGAAGTCTGGTTGTGTACGCATGAAACAAAAAGAAATAAAGGGAGATTTCATGCTTGGGTGTGTGTGTCATGGAAGTTATAAAACGAGTGTGTATGTCTTTTTGGATCGGATTAATATGGATTAGGCGTTGGGTTATTTTGGTGCAAGTGTGTGCTTCGGTTAGAATTGGTAATCCTCGTTGCTAAATGGGTTACTTTGCTTGTCGAATGCGTACATATGTATTAACCGGGTTAGAAAGGGAAATGTTATAAAACTCAGCTAAACCCGAATGTGGTTATTAATTGGATTAAATGCACTTCAAACCTAAAACGTTAATAATTTACACTTTAAACCCTAATCTTGGGTAATTGACATATTAAACCTTAAACTATGAGATTGGTCATAATTAAGCCTATAACATTACTTAATTATCATTTGAAAAACCTAAAGTTTGATTAATTATGAATGTAATCATAACTTACAAATTCGGGAAACTTACTCAATTTGGAAAGTTAATAATCCAGGAAAGTTACTAAAAATGGAAAGCCGACTAAAACGAGTAATCTGATTTTAAATAAGATATTAATAATAAGACGATCATGTATTCGTGTAGATTCGCTGAAGAAGGAGTTTGATTCCACTCTTTATGTTTTCGTTATGTTTTCACTTGCGGTCTAAGGTACAGATATTATGCCCTTCTTGTAAGGAGCCTTCGTTTCTCTTGACTTCTGGTTTTGATTCGTTTAGGATTCCCCAAGCCATTGCTATGTTCCCCTGTATTGTGAACCTTGACTTGAACCTTTGCTTTGAACTCTTGTCTTGATTTCTTTGTTTTGAACCCTGCCTTGGACCCTGATTGTGTTTCCTTGATACTTGACATGACCTGTTCATAACCTGGTAACCTGAATAATTGTGACCCTGGGATACTTGAAGGTTCATAGGATTTTATAACTACTTTTAGATGTATATGAAGAGGTTTTTGAACATTTCCTTAAAAGACTTTTATTATGAAAACTGTTCTGACAATCATTTGTTATTAAAACCATTTAAAAAGGACTTCTTGAATAAACTATTATGAACCTTCCAGTATTGACCTTCTAGTATTTGACCTTTCTGTTATGGACCGCCTGATTATGAACCCCTGCATTTATCTCCTGTTTTGAACCCTGATATGAACCCTGATATGATACCTGACTTTTGATACCTGACACCCGAGACTTGATACCTGACCTTGACCCACAGTTTGAGACTACGAGCCACCCACTAGGCATGAGGGTTTCATGTCCATGTCATTGATGCACCGATGGCATGACTCTAGGGTAGGAGAGTGATGTCCTATCCCGTCCCCTGTCCTGATTTGATTTGTTACGTAGAGGAAGACCCTGTGGCCTGTGGGGGCGTATGGATGCATCCTAGACATGTCCTGATTTGTTTGTATTATTTGTACCCCTGGTGACTGACGAGTGTGTGCGATACACGTCTTTCATACCCCTGGGAGCTAGCTACTCCAACCCCTGGAGGTATCCCCTCACCCTGTCCTGGTATGCTGAGGTCACCCCTCCATACACCCTGATATATGTGATTTGATTTGATATGTTTTGGGCTCGTAGAGGATTACTGTTTTCCCGAAACCTTGTAACCATTTGACCTGACATTTGACCTGATACTTGACCTGACATTTGACCTGACTTGATTTGACTTGGGATTGTGGTGGGTGCTGGTTTCATTTACATTTACCATTGTAACCATTCTTAGTTCCTGGTATGTCTGCATAACTCCGGTTTTCCTTTTCCTGACTCTGGTTACTCCTGGTATTATTTCTTTTACTTTATATTTCCGTTACTACTGCTTTGTTTCCGTTATATCTATTCACTGGGTTCTCGTAGCTCAGCCGCATTTCTTTTCCTGCGGCAGGTACATTTAAGCTAGGAGCTGGGTTTTAGCTTGGGATGAGAGCAACTTGTGTGAAGTTTAGACCTTGTCACTCTAGTGTGATCATTTGGATATTATTTCTGTTATGCCGTTGTTTGGGCATTTGGATTCTGTCTTGTACTTCGTTATTCCTGTCTTGCACTTGATATAAGTCGTGTTGACTTATTTTCCTTGGATTTTTAATGTTAAAGCTTCCGCTATTTTTATTTCTTGAATGCTTGTATCTGATATGAAACCATGTATTTGTGACACCTTTACCCTTGTCGGGTTGGGGTGTTACAAGCTCAGTGTCGGAAAATATTGTAAGCGACCTTGTATGGTTTTCTCCGCCAAGAAGGGAGCTTGTTGATTAGTGAAGTAACTCTCGAGTTGGGTACTCGGGGAGTGGAGTAGGGAGAAGAGGAGCTTCATGACCGAACCACTATAAATCACCGTGTCCGGTTTGCACTTTCTTTACTTATCTCGTTATGTTTATTTTTGCATTTACCAATTTACATTTATACTTTGCATTGCATTTATATTTGTGTGGTTTGTTGTTTATATTGTGTTAGTCGTGTTTGTGTCATGGCATGTTATTTATAATATGTCTAAGCTTGTGTTATTGAGACATGCCTTACTTGTTGCTTTATAATATCTCTAGTTCTTGTAAGACTAGAGGTTACACTTTTCATATTAAGTCACACTTGATCGGGTGTTTGATATGAAAAGATTCAAGTTTTTAAACGGGAACATATTTAACCCCCTCTACGTTTTCCACAATTGGTACTAGAGCCACGTCGCTTAAAATTTTAATACAAATGGTTTTAAAAATTGAGTACGATCCATGTATCAAATTACCCATGAAGGTGATAAAATATGAAAAGTATTTACTTGCTTAATACTTACAAGTTTTATTGTTAAGTATACTTTGTCTACTAGCTTGAAGGTTTTCTTAAACCAATAAAAGAATAGAGTTTGTAAGTGTCCGATCACTTTTATAGAAAGAGTCGTAAAGTGATGAGGTTTTGAAAGGAGCGTTTGGGACAACTCCTTGTTTTATAGTAATTGTATTTTAGTAAATGTTTTTCTTAGTCCGGAAAGGTTACTTAATATATATTAGATGTTCGGTATCTAGTTTATTAAGTTTTACATCTTTCGTTACGTCAAATACTTGTTGCAAAGAGAAAATTGGTTTTCGACAAAACTGTAATAACAGGTCACGGTACCGTTAAATATAATAGACGATACCACTAAATACGGACGGTACCGCTAAATTTAACAGTACATTCTTCTGTTTTTCAGAATTGGGTAATTTTCAAAAATTCGTATAAAATCAACCGTAAGTCCGTAGGAGTCGTGCCACCTATCGTTATAAACGTAATTGAGTCTATTTCATTTAAAAATATCTTTATGAATTTTTTGTAAGTAAAAATATACTAGAGTCCTTGATTTGTAATAAAAGATCTTTTTAGTTATGCCGTTTGCGCAAATTTTTGGCCAAAATAAAAAAGGGCGTTTCAACTTTTGAATATTGATGTATTTTCAAAGTGACTTGGTAAAAATATTTGAAATGGGGAGGAAATGAATTCATTTAAAAGAAAATAAATAAAGTCAAGCTAGGTATACATTGTTATACTTAATACACAAAATGACGATAAGTATTTTTGTGTGTCATGCTAAATGGTTATTTGTTTTTCCATGTGTCCTAGTATTGTTAGTTAATATTTTTTTAGTGCTTATAGTTATCTTTAGTTGAGCTAATTATATCTATTATCACAAGCGTTTTACATGCCTTGTTGCTATGTGTTGATTATTAGTTTTTCGGTCTATGCGTCAATAGGACTTAGACTAGACTTCTTGCACTAAGTTGCTTAATTGATTTTGCATTGCATATAGGCACATACCACTTTTCTTGCATATGTGTTTTCTACATCTTGCAAGTTTTAAAATGCTTTAGTAATCTTCTTAGGAATAGAAACTAAGTTGGTTGATCATGTGTGTCGGAAGATATTGTCTTATACAATTATTTTTCCAAAGGTTTAAGTGTAAAAAATATATCACCTCAAAATATTTAACACTTTCATTAAATCCGTAACATGATCTCTAAAACATAAAATCCTCTTGTCTTGCTTGACCATGAGTTGTCTAAACAAGATAATAAATCATATTAATACATTAGTATTTAAGTAAAAGAAAATGTATTAAACTTGCATTGATCTAACAAACACACAAAATGTTTTAAACATTTAGTACTTTACGTATGTTGTATAAAAATGGTTAAGATAATTATTTTTATACTCATGATATGTCGAAAACTAAGAATATTATACTTAATAATAAATAGTTTTTCGCACATAAAAATAAATGACAATCTCGAAGTAGTAAGTTAATATGTCATTAACCTCACACATACAACTAGTATTAGAATAAATGGAACACATTCCTTAAATTTTTATTTTCTTTTTAAAAGGAGTGATCGTGAGGGTCAAAAAAGATTTCGAGTACATATCAATTCATTATTCAAATTATGATTGATATCATCATCGAATCTAATTGACAAGTTTTCGAGTATGGACATGAAATTGGAGTCATTATTTGTCTAGCTTCAAGATAACATCAAAATATAACGAAATATATTATCTTGAATCTACATACTCAATCACACTTGGTTGTTATGAAAATAATGACGTCCTCTCAAGACGAAAATAATATGCATCGGATCATAACTCACACTTGTGTTGAAGATGTCATATTGACTTTTCTTGTCCAATGGTAGTGTTCCAAACATTAAACTAATATGTTTAAAAGATGTATAAAATACACAACTAAGTAGGATTGACAACTTGGATGTTTCATCCGAAATATTCAAGTAATTTACTTTGCAACGCAATTTGTAAATGTGTCATTTTTGAAAAACCAAACACGAACAAACAAACAACATATGTAAAGTTTGCTCATCAACGACTCAACACTCAAAATCACATGTCAAGTAAAAGTGTCACACATAATATGTTATTAACTAATATGTACGCCATCAATCTTCGAGAATATCACATGTATTTCTCATATCAAAAGATTGACAAAGGATAATTTATATCATATGCATCTCATTCCCTTTGTAACATGAATGGTTGTGTTACAATAGAATACATTGCATCTTGTTAACAAATATAGGATATTAGATTTGAATAACAACCCAATATAACATGTGTAATTGCATAAACAAGTAAAATTGGTCATACACTAAAATACTTGTTTTACTAAGCATTCGTAAGAGTGATAAGTTTCCTCTTAGAAAAGCATATTTGTTGAAAGATACAATATGTCTCATTTCAATCATACATCATATAATACTCACAAGATCTATTGAGATAAATGACCTTTACAAGATTCTTTTCTCAAGATATGCAAAGGAGCATTCTTGAAACACTATCAATATAGTAGATTCTACATTGTATCACATTAAGGTATCTTTTGGCTTTATAAAACAAAATCATGTTAAAATAACATGTAACAACTCAACAAACACATATGTTGTCCAAGAGATCATGAAATGCACCATCTAAACTCAATAACCTCTAAATCTCAAACACAAGATTGAAACATTGTGCTTGCCTTTGGTATGATATTGTGTAAGACATGTCATCCTCTTAACCGAATTTCAAAATATGGTTAGTTAAGTCATATTAGGTCATGTATTAGCGAAATAAGCTAATATCATCTTTGCTATACTTCGATAGGCAAATATAGGAATTTCAATTTTTCTAACATGAGAATGACTACTGGAGAACCTATCACACTAGAAATTCAATTTGACCTAACGGTTGAATTGCTTCCAGGAGAGAAGTTAGGTTCATGGTATAACCCATAAAAATGGTCGTGTTTAGCCTGAATTAAGCACCACTAGTGATAGTCTCATACTTATTCTCTAACTTGAAAATTTTTCATTCCTACATTTGACTAAAGATAGTTTACATCGGTGAACTTTATCTCGCATTAGGATTTCATTTTGAACAAGTTGTAATTAGGATCATCCTTAGCGAACCTAGATTACTTGCATCCCACATATGTGTTTCAAAATGATAACATGTTCTCGTAAGATATGATTGAATGTCTTCATGCTCTTAAATGCTAAATGATTATCATGATTTGCATGATGTTTGCATTTATTCCTTATATGCATTTTACATGATTTGCTTGTAAATTTTGCACCCACACTATGTCATTTTGACACATAATGAATTAGGTATGCCTATCACTATGAATTCTTAGACGTCATATACTCATACACTAGTGTCAAAATCTATAAGTTAAAGTAGTCGCGAAATTGTCCTAATTGCTTGGTCATCATTTCGCTTTCTTCCAAGTAATACACTCTTTTGTCAAAGGAAGGTTAGATTCAAACCTAGTAGAACTCGGAGTAGGTTTGACAACTTAAATATTTCATCCGAAATATTCAAGTAATTTTAACTTGCGATCGCAATTGTTAAAAGTCATATCCGAAACATCATATTCAAGCCTTTTAACAACATGTGTTAAAACGCTCATCCAAAAGCTAAAAACTAACATCAACCTTCGGGTGACAAAGGACTCACGAGTTACTGCATAAGTGATTAGTAGTTCCTTTCATCCTCGTATGAATATACACTTCTTAAGACCAAGTATATTCATTTTCGTTAGTTCCTTTTATCCCCATAGGTTTGTCATCGTGTTTTGGGTCAAGCTCACCTCATAGATAATGAGGATCGAACTTATCCATCGGTTTTAGGGTAGAAAACAAACTTATCATCCTATCTCGCCAAGAGTATGTTGATACTCTCTTTCTTCCGAATAACGGGCAATATGCCTATACGAAGATTGATATTTTTGAGTCTTTTCTTTTTCATCGTCAATCTTGATCACCTACCGACATGCAGTGATCTCACAACAACAATGGATGTTCATCCCAAAAATCTCATCAATCACCCTAGAAACATCCAAACCTCTCAAACATGAACCATTCAACTTCTTACTCTTAGGTCTAGGAATGATGGAACATATTCCATAAATTTCATAATTTACATGTGTACAAAACATCCCCTAAGTGTCGTCTAATGAATATTTAAATATTTCATTAGAAATGTTGAAGTCATCCTTCGAGTCACGTCTAATGACTATTTAAGTATTTCCTTGGAAATATTAAAGTCATCTTGTGTTAGGTCCTAGATTTAGCTTAACACAAGATATAAACACCACGTGTAACAATAACTAATAAAGTGAACAGGAGATAAGATGAATAGAAGGTTGATTCAGTCCAAGCGTAAAACTTGGCAGAGGTTCGGGTACAAAATGAAATAAACTAACAATTATAATGAATACATAAGCTTAGTATTTATAGGAAAATGTTAAGGCAATATTTTCCCTGATTCTTTCTAGAAACATAATGCTATACCACACGGCCCATGGGCTTCTAATGGAGCCGTGTGGTTTGTTTACTAACATAAAGCAAATAGTTGAGCAACCTTTTACTTAAACATGACCAATACTTGAATAACTATAAAACGTGTTCCTAACAATCTCCCCCTAAGGATTGGTCATCAAGGTTTCTTGACGTCGTCTTTGCTTCTTTGGCTTCGATGTCCTTAGAATCTTTGTTCTTTGTTCTTGTAGTGATGTGATATGGTAATGTCTTGATCTGCCTTCCACCGACGTTCTTTAATCTTGAAGTCTTTACGTCTTTTCCACCATGCTCATATTTCTTTTTGGCTTTTGTTCTTCATATATCAAGTAATTCTCACTTCGTAAGCTTCAATCTTTGACTTGTGAAAGTTTGTTATGCTTGATCTTTGACTTTTCTTTGACTTATTTGAACTTTTGTTCTCTTAGTCTTCGTGAGAACTTTTCTTCGGGATATGAGCATGATGGAAATGGTGGTGGTGGAACTCCTGGTCTCTATGATTACCTGCAATGTAAACAGTTAGCAACAAATCATCCGGCACTCATAGATTCGGACTTCAAGATCGTCAACAGTATAGTGTGAAGACTTTCTCTAATCCCAGCCAAGGCCTTTCCTGAACCAGATGCCCCCGAGAGAGCTAACTCAGATACACCAAAGTGTATCAACGATTCAGGTGAGCCGCTGAAGTACACCGAAGTATCACTTCACGACTGTAGACCGTTTGGAGTTACCATGAACACTAAGCGTAATCCATAAGGGATTACCGAAGTGATCTGCTGTCAGGGTTGTTTGATGTTGACCCTGGCAGGATTTCCATTCAATCACTGAGAATCACAATATGTAAATTCTCTCATGAATGTTCTCGGCAGATTACTAAGACCCGCGTAGGACTCTTATAATTTACAACTGGTGTTCTGTTTGTTGAACAACCAGTGTAGAAATGCTAAGTGTTCCTATTTGATCTTTTATGTATCTCGTGGCTCTAGACTCGATTAAGTGCTTATTAGTTTTTTTAGTTGTCGGAGGCATGGAGCATAGTGCCTCCTTTTCAATATCAACACATCTCGGAATGAGAGGTCGATAGATAATGAAGGGTTCTCCGTGAGAAATGAAACAAGTGTCTTTTGAGAGACACCTGAGTGGTTTAGAAGGTTTAGTGCAGTGCGTTACTGGGTCCATGATGGCTTAATCTTCAATACCAGTGTCACCTTAGTAACAACCAGTAGCATATGAGTTGAACCCGGTTTCTGCCCTAAGGTTGAACAAATGTAGGGCTATTTCTTTTCATCCTTTACTTTTCTTTTTCATTCTTCAACCTCTTCTTTCACCTTTCATTTCTTTACTCCTTTTTTCATCATACCTAGGACTTTTCTAGTACTAGACTATTGGTATTGTCCTTGGGTAGATCCCTCCGGCTTTGGCGGATCATAGGACGGTTTTCCTAACCTTAGTCACCTTATATCTCCATGACTATCCTATGTTTGCCATCAAACCAATTATTTGAAAAATCTCTCAAAGTGTTTATGAGTGTAAAACTTATATTGTTTACACTTTGAGAGTTTTGTATTTGTTTAGAAATACTCCCCCTTAACATGTGCTAATCAGTGTTTAAATTAAATTTGCACATGTTGGGTGGAGTTAGCACTTTTAGAATTGATTGATTTTCATTGAACATGACCGTTGCGAGACACGTTTACATCACTAGTTAGACTAGCTTGAAATTATTACCCGTCCAGGTCATATTCAACGAAGAATCTCTCGAAATTGGTACACTCTACTCAGACAAGTCCTTTGCGAGACACGTTTACATCACCGGATAACCGGCTTGAAATTATTACCCGTCTTAGACAAGTCTTTTTGATTAATGACTTATGATTTTTGTTAATTCGAGGGTACATTCTGAGTCGAGCTCATACGATATTTCAACTATGAATTACCATATTTTAATCACATATTCATCCCCCCCCTCAAAAATAGCATATTCATGTTGTTTTTGTTAAATTTTTGATTAAAATATGCTTTTTGAGGTTTACGGGAAGAATTTCAAGAACTTTTGGTTGTTTTGAACAAAGATTTTTACTTCAAGTACTCCCCCTTAACAAGGGCGTACTTGTTCTTTTGAGCAGAATTTTGAAAAACTTAGAAAATTCGGTTTAATTCTGCTCAAAAAAATAAGAAGCTTTCGCTACTTAGTTTAGGATTGAGGCGCTGAAGTGTACCTCGGGGTCCTTTCTTTACAAGAACGGGTTGTGCACTATTATCTGTGCACAAGCCATTATGAGCTATCATACAAGCAATATATATCAATCAAAGAATATATTCAACTCTTACATCATTCTGAACTTCTGAATGCAGTGTAGACTAGATCAGGTCTCTGGAAGTTCCTGATCGGGAATGATGGCCTCCCTCCAACATAACTCTCAAGCCGCCTCATCTGATCTTTGTGAAACGGAATTCTCTAAATCTTTAGAATAAATTGATGAACTTCTCTTAACTAAGAAGCTGTCCACCTGCTTGTCTTGTACAACTCTCGATCTTGAACCCATATCACCAACCCATCACGAACCTTCTTCAGCGTGTGATTGCAGAACTTGTGAACTTCCTTGTACCCCATGAAGCAGTTGATCGCAAGATCACTCTTTTAGACAAACCCGAAGGTTGGTTCTTTCTTCAAGGTATACTGGGTCTCATGGTTAATTCCAGGAAGAGATAGAACTGGTTCGGTTAGATTCATCTTCCTTTGGTAGCTCTCAACCCCAAGCTGCAAATCTTCTACACGTTCTTGTATGATCTTTCTTCTGATGAAGTGGAGTAAGGAAGTGTTGAACGCGTATTGTAGATCAGTCGATAAGTGTTGCAGCTTCCCTTGAACCTTGATAAGATACATGTCTTCAAGGTCATTGATGTTCAAATCTGGGAAATCAGCTTCTGAGAACGTGTAGATCTGCTGATCGTGTCTTTTAACTTTGATCTCAGTTAAGAAGGTGTAGTCATATCTCTTTTCACCCTCTAGACTGACCACAACAAGAATCCTAAGGTTGCTCATCACTGGAGTAGAAGACTTCTTTGTGAGTTTACTCTTGTACGATGTCTTCCTCTTCTCAAACCAATGATAAATTCCTAGTTGCGCATCTTGGTCATACTGCACTTTCTTTGAAATGAAGAGTCTAGTTGCAGTTTCCTCGATTGCTGGTTGTGTGTAACTTGCTGCAGGGATCAAAGTTATGGAGGTTGCGTATTTTGGTTGACATTTGATACCATGCACGAGTAGTTCAAGATCGTTGTTGAAGAAGAACTGATACGGAATAGCAGGTTGATCGGAGACTCTTATCACCGGTAGTGGCTTCGTCCAATCCGTGATGTATGGTTGGTTGTTTTTAGAAGTGCTACCAACAATAACCACATCTAGATTGGTCTAGCTGAACTCACTGGACATTGCTTGGGCAATGTTCTCTAGATGATATTCGAGCTCAGCTGCACTGGACGACCTATCCTTGAGCAAATAGAACGCATCATTTTTGATGCGACGAAGTTCCCCTTTGGTCATCTTCTTGATATGTTGGTCACGCTTGAGTCTTTGTGTGAACTCAAGTGTGCTACCTTCGATCATTGTATCTTCGTCCATCTGAGGTTGAGCTCTTGCAAGTTGATCAAACCATTCATTTCCCTATGTCGTATCTTCATCTAGCCAGGAGACAATAGTAGGCCTTTTGGAAGTCTTCTTGCTAGATTTAGATGATGTAGCTTTGGTCTTGGGAGGTGAATCTGGTTGATCGTAGTGTTGTTGAAATTCCATTTCCTCAGTTGCGGTATGCTCATATTGATGCTCCATTTTTTGAGGTCCTGATCCTGAAACCTTGGGTGGTTGAGTGGCTGTTGTTGCTGAGGGACCGACTAGTTCTTTGAGTGGTGAACCAGATCCACTGACACCCTTTTGTTTCTTGGGTTGGGTGTCTGGATCTGAGTCTTCGTCCTCTCTTGGATGTTTACCCTTGTCGGCCTTAATTTGCATGACTCCTTCACAATGTTGGCTTTTATAGCCTCGGTGATGGCTATTTCTTTTGGAGTTGGTGAGACGATGCCTATAAGTTTATCCAGGAGTTTGAGTTGGATTTCATCAAGAGTTGGTTCTTTAGGCTGCGACGGTTGGGTTGTAAAGACAAGTGGAACCAAGGCCACAATGTTCTTGACAATTTCTTCAATGTTTGGCTCGAGATACTCTTCTACCTTCTGGGATGCAATCTTGGGCAAGTACTTCTTCACGTACGCTTTAGTATTGCCCTTGACTGCTGTGAGCATCCGGTCTTCAACATTGTCGGTCAGGAAGTCATCCATACGAGCTTTGGTCTCTTGCATCTCGTTTACTTGTCTGACAAGGCCGTTGACCATATTTGTTAAGGATTTGACTTGGTCAATTAACTGGTTATCTTTCTTAGCACGTGCCAGCTTTGCGGCCTTTTTCACCTTTTCAGACGCCTGGGAGATTACATCATCCTGTTTTAGCCTAGTGATCTTCTTGGTTTTCTTGCTTGTCTTGATTGTTTTTCCTTTAGTTGCTGCTTCAGTGGGTGGTGGCGAGGTGTGTGTGGATGATTCTGGAAGTGGTTGAACCTTGGGTGGAGATGCATGCTGAGATACTGGGGGTGTATCCTGAGCAACTAGTGGATAATGTGGAGGAGTGATTGGTGGTGTTAGAATGTATTTGTCGGCTTCCTTTTCAGCCAATCTTTCTTCTTCTTGCCTCTTCATTTCCAATTCTAGTTCTTTAGCAGCTTTAGTGATCTCTTCCTCATCCGTTAACACTTTTTCAGTTTCTTCCCCTTCATCCATATAGAAGTCTTTCATCTGTTCACCTTCCTTGTTTTCCTCATCAGATGACACCTTTTCTGTTTCTTCCCCTTCATCCATATCAAAATCTTTCATCTGTTCGTCTTCTATCTTTTCCTCGTCATTACAGGGTTGATTAACCGGATCTGACTGAGGTGGAATGAATTCTTTTTCAAGCTCAGACCTACTGGGTTGATTAACTGGATCAGACTGAGGTGGAATAACGTATTTAACAACCCAGACCCACCGGGTTGATTAACCGGATCAGGGTGAGGTGGAGTTACTTCTTTCACTACCCCAGAAACACCGGGTCGATTAACCGGATCATCATAGGTCTGTTCTTCACCAAATTCTTTATTTAATTCGTCGTCTAATCTCATTTGTTCTTCCAGCCTTAACTGCTCCCGCCTTTTCTGTTCAGCTTTAAAAGACTCTCGGCTCTCTTCTAGTGCAATCTGAGTAGCTATTTCCTCCTTATAGATTGTCATTTCTTCATTGGTCTTCGTTTTTGAATCGGATCCCTCTTCCTCAACAATCTTTCCTTCCTCAGGTTCAGGCTTAGCTATCTTAACCGGAACTCTTCTTTTAACGATTTTATGAGCAGCGGGTTTGATTTTCTTAGATGCACTAAAAGTGCTGCAAGACTTACTACTTACCTTCGATCGAGTCTTTGCTGGAGTAGGCTCGTCATCATATTTTCAATAGCCGACATGACCCTAATTGAAAGATTTATCATAATCTCTGTAAGCTTTTGTTTTCTTAACCTTTTCTGTCAGCAGAGATTCAGGTAGTCTCATCCCTTGCTTACATGTGCTGCTTTTGGGGATGTAGACTGACCTGATGGTCTTGTCCATTTTGAGTAGATGCATTTCTCGGTCTTCAAGATGTGTAGAGATTTCAGCGTTGTCGTTAATTAGATGAGCGATGATAAGCTCGGTGTAACGAACAAACGGGATTTTGGTTAAAGGTTTCTGGTAGTGACTTTGGATTTGATAGACAATACCATCCTAGATAAGTTGAGCATAGTCAATCTGTTTCTGATTAACCATACCCTAGAAGATTTGAAGATGGGACAAATGAGGGTTCTCGTGACCACTTTCCCTTCCAGAGACAGATCGGGTCAGGATGTAATATATGGTTCTCCAAGGTTGAGGGATGAGCTTGGCTTCAACCCTTGAGATTTTGGTCAATGGTTTGTCTGGTTGTACATCGTAGCGTATCTCTTCAAGAAAGTTAAGACCTTCATCTTCAGTGGGTGTCGGGTAGAATTCTTGGGCAGGTTCAGGAGCTTCTGGTAGTAGCAAAGACTTGCGAAGGTAGTTTCTGTCAACAGTTACTTCCTTTCGGTCAATCTTGCATGTGAAATATTCTTCTCTTAAGTCTAGCTGTAGAGTGTTCCATATTTGATGAATGTAGAGTTCTGGCACACTGGCTGACTTGTCCAGAATACTCATGTACTTCTGTAGTTTGAGAACCTCTATAGCAATCTGACAGGTTGGTTCAACATACTTGACCTTGTGAAATTCCACCCTTGCATTGTTCATGCCAATCTCCATATCATAGTCTTGTGGAAGAACATCAGCCTTTGTGAGCATTGGGAGTGGTGGTGGTTGTTGTGCAGCCATTTGAGATATCTGAAACATCAATCAAGAATAGATTTGTAGGATACATGAAAGTTAGCAAATAGTTAACCTTTGTTATCATTCATGTGACTTTTTAGTTGCTTAATTTGATATTAGATGTTTAAGTATCGCAATTAACATCTTTGGACATCATGTCAATATTCATTAAAGTTGAATTCCTTTAAGTGTCCATTTGATTAATTTTGATAATTTGTGACTTGAGTGAATTTAGACAGTTAAATTGCGAAAAGTAACAATTTTGACCAATTTCGACAATTTTACAAATTCCGACAAATTAATGGTCCAATTTTGATGACTTTTGAATTTCGACAACTTTTGACCAATTCCGATGGAAAACCTAAATTGCGATAAGTTATGTCCAATTGCGATGGAAATCTGAAATTGTGATTAATTTGTCCAATTGCGATAAAAAATATGAATTTCGACAAGTTTTGTGCAATTACGACAATTTTATCCAATTTCGATAGATTTTGCAATTCTGACAAAACTTATCTAATTTCGACGGATTTTGCAATTTCGACAATTTCTTATACAAGAAATTGCGACAAAAACTGTAGACGTACATTTTTTTTGGTTCTTTGTCGAAATTTGGTTTTCCTGTCCAATTAAACCAATTCACAAGTTATTCTTTACGCATTAAACCCTGTTTATCAAATTAAAAGGAAACAGTATTCAATTCTGACAAATCCTAATCAAATTATCGGAATTCTCAAACACTTGTTATAAGTTTGTTTGATTGTTTCCAATAGTTTCATATGATGTTCTAGAGTTCTTTAGTCTAAATCTTAACACTTTTTAACCACAAAATCTAAAGATAGAACTTATTCGAGTTCATCAAAAACCCTACTCATCGAAATTACTTCCAATGTGTTTTTGGGTTCGATTTAATAGTTAAAATATGTAATTCGACACACATGAACACCATCTCAATACATTAATTAGGCTATAACACACTTAAATCACTTTCCCCAATTTTGACATATAAACCCTAATTTTCAAACAATCACCAATCGTGTTTCTGAGTTCGATTAAAGATTCATAACATGTTTAGGGATCAATTCCGACCAAAACCCACCAAGGATTATCATCTTAAACACACAAACATTAAAATCCGAATAAACATAAACCCTAAATCTAAAAGACTCGATTATGAACGATTTAACCGTTGGATGTTAAAATCCTTTAAAACCATGTCTTAAAATCATATAAACAATGTTTAAACACTCACGGATTAGAAGTTTCTTGACCGGATTTCTTGTTTGATTCTTAGCCGTGGATTATGGTGGATGAGGAATTTAATATGGTTGGTGAAAATTTATTGACTGCAGCAGAAGTGCAGTTAATGGATTTTCACTTTGATTTTGTTAAAGTTTTTACTTTTCCAACTTAGTCACATGTAGTCCCTTAACCATATTGTTTTTCAATCTATGTCCTTACTCACCATTTTTAAACTAGACTTGACATTTTTTATTAGACAAGAACAATTTAATACTTATAACACCCCCATTTTAGGAACGCAGCGGAATACAACATGGGGTGCTATTTATTAGTCACATAGTACAAGTATAGTAAACGAACTCAAAATAGAGACGTTTATGATAAAACTTTCACATTCGATAATATCAGAGTCAAGCAAAAAAAGTCCCAAAGTTTGATACAACAAAAGTTTGAAAATAACATAAGTTTAAACATAACATGAGTTTAAAAGTTTAAGTTTCATCGAATGTGATTTTAAAACATGGGCCATCCTTGTCGATATCCATATCCTTGCGCCGCCCATCCAAGCATTTAACACTTACGGACCTGAGATAAGACATGCTAAAATATCAAAATAAAGTTGAGTGAATTCATAGAGTTTAATAATTAATAAGTTGAATACAAGTATTATTCATCGGGCGACAAGTAATGCATATACAAGTCATGTAATCAGATTATAGCATTGAGCTCATGACACCGAACCTTGACCTAGATTATATAATGCCCCTTAAGAGGTAGTTTGCCAACTACCACGAATTCTCAAAATTATGCTACCCATTATAAATGAGCGCGACTCATCCGGACAGGCTCGTCAAGCCAAATATACATATTCATAATAATAGCGTTTCCCCCATGGAATTAACGGTTCATGAAATTAGGGACTTGAATGGCAAAAGTTACTCAATAACTATAATCATGTAATCGGGTCAAGCATACCAAAAACTACTTGTATTCAGTTTGAAAAACTAGCATGTATCCCCCTCGCGAGGTTTATAAAACATTAAAATGAGTAAAGGCAAGGCTATGAACTCACCGTAATCAAAAGCGAACGTTTAAGTGAGGTAGTGAAGAAATAACCGCAAGAACCCTACGAGCAACCTAGAATATACACGTGTGTCTTAGATTCTAAGAATAATGATACAATTATTTCTGTTGGGAATTAAATATTCTGAAGATTAAGTATCGGGAAATTCTCTAAGTGATTAAGTCTGGTGGTTAAGTTTGCTAGTGTTAATCCTGGTTAAGTCTGCTACCTGGTTAAGTATGGTCTTGAAGATTAAGTCTGCTAGTGTTAATTCTGGTGAATACAGAATTAAGTCTGCTCTTCTATCGTTAAGTATGGTTGACTAAAGTCAATTATACACGGTAGATAATATCTTACCCCATGTGCTCAGTCTTTATCTTATTCTCACAGAACAAGTTGTAAACATAGATACATGTTGTATCTTAGTTACTGACACACATAAGATAAGCTAGCAAGTTGTTCGACAAGACTTAACATTATTGTAAAGATCTTTCTTGAACTATAAAAGAAAGATCTTTGACTAACTTTATAAGTGTGTTAAAAATTAGTGTGCTTAATTAATATCTCTCAAGAACACACACAAACAATATCACAAGATATAGAAACATAAGATTCAAGGTTGTAACCCTAGTGATAAGAAAAGATCACTCGTACTATTATCTTAATAATATTTAATCGTTTTGTGTTAACATTGCATGTTCATTGTTCGTTACTAAAGCATTACTTTCCATTTCCATAATACAAATAACCTTCTAAGTGTGATTAAGTAGATTCTGCATACTTAATCATATTAACTCAATATATCATATACACAAAGTCACAAAGGTTTAACCACCTTAACAGTGTATCGATTCCTCTCAATTGGTATCAGAGCAAGGCTGATATAGTTGATTTAGAAGAAGAAGCTTAAGAAATGGATGTTCAAGATATTGCTACAAATGTTGCTGCAAAGTTGCCCATAATCAAACAGAATGAGTTTGAGTTGTGGAGGTTGAGAATTGAGCAATATTTTATGGTTCAAGATTATGCTCTTTGGGATATCATTTTGTATGGTGATTCTTTTACAATAGGTTATACAGATGTTATTGTTGCAGGCAAAACTGAAAGGAGAAGAAATACTGGACCAACTACCGGTGATGAAAGGATACTGAAGAGAAATGATCAAGAAGCAAGAAATTTGTTGCTTATGATCATTCCTGGTGAACAAATGCTATCCTTTAGCAAGTATCCTGATGCAAAACTCTTTTTGAAGAGATTTGTGCATGGTTTGGTGGTAATGAAACTACCAAAAAAACACAGAAGACACTGCTGAAACAACAATTTGAAAACTTCAGTTCAAATAGCAATGAATCACTTGATAAGCTATTCTCAAGATTACATAAGCTTGTCAGTCAGTTAGCTGTGTTGAGTGTTGAGATAGCTAAGGAAGATCTCAACATGAAGTTTTTGAGAAGCCTACCTGATGAGTTCCATACTCATGTGGTTGTCTGGATGAACAAGCCAGACTTTGAAACCATGAAACTCAATGATTTGTACAACAACTTCAAAATTGTTGAACAAAGTCTAAAGAAGTCTGGAATCTATAGTACTAGTTCTTGGAATGTGGCACTCTTGTCATCTCTTAGTACTAGTAAGTCAGAAGAGGTAGATGAAGATGAAGGTGTTTCTAATACTATCTATGGTGGTCCTTCTACTAGTTCACAAAAGAATGCTGCTGGACTTGGAGATCCAGCATTCTATGTATTCATGTCTAGTCAAACTAGTGGTTCTCCTCTAACTCATGAAGATCTTGATCAGTTGGATGATAATGATTTGGAATAGATGGACATCAAATGGCAGGTTGCTTTACTTTGCATGAGGGCTAAGAAGTTCTGGCAAAGAACTGGTAAGCAGATTACCATTGATGGTAATGAAACTGCTGGGTTTGATAAGAAGAAAGTAGAGTGTTTCAACTGTCACAGGTTAGGACACTTTGCTAAAGAATGTAGAAACCCAAGGAAGCAGGATAATAGAAGCACATGGTATAGGCAAGAGAAGAAGAAGGAAGTCACAGTGGAAGAGCCAAGGGCTATGCTAGCCATAGATGGGGTTAACTATGATTGGTGCTTCATGGCTGATGAAGTGGAAGCACTAACAAATACTGCACTGGTGGCCACTAAGACTGCTCTAATGGCCTTTTCTGATTCAGAGGTAAATTTCATAATTAAATGTACTGAATCATGCTCTACTCTTAAAGCTTATGAAGATATTAAAAAGTGATTTGATGATCAACTAGAACAGTTATATGATGCATTAGCTAATTTAGGCAATCATAAAAGAGGAATAGCTGTTCTTGAAAAACAACTTTTACATTTTCAAGGAAATGAATCTAAGTTTACTGATGACATGAATGCTCTAAAAAGAGGCATAGAGTTCAGAGATGAAATAATTTCTAGGCAAAATGAATCTTTAACTAAAGCTAAAAATAAAACTGAAAATGTTAAGATAACAGTAGATGCTTTAGTTTATGCCTCAGAGGGAATTAATAAGATTTGGGAAGCTCAAGTAATCAATAAAGCTAAGTCTGGTTTAGGATACAAATCTGTTCCTCCACCATACAGAGGTGTTCCTTCACCTCCAGGTATTGACCTAGCACATACAGGATTTGCTGAGTTTCAAAAACCAATAATGGAATATGGTTCTAAGTCTACTGAGAGTCCTAAGGTAGAGAAAGTAATTGAGAGTTTATGTAAAATTTCACTTTCTAAGGACAAGGTGTCCTTTGTTAGGAAATTAGATGCTATAGTTGTTGAGGATTGTACAACTGATAGTGATGAAAATGAACAGGTTATGTCTAAACCTGAAAAAGCTAAGAAAGCAGGAACAAAGGTTCCTAAAGTGGTCAAAAGGGATACTGTTAGGCCTAAATCAAACATTAAACATGTTAGGCAACCAGTTAAATATTGTGAACAATATAGATCCACTAGCAAGCCTAGAGGTAACCAAAGAAATTTGAATAACCTCAAGTCTAACCAATTAGGTGATGACTTTACTTTTTACAACAAAGCTTGTTATACATGTGGTAGTTTTGACCATCTTACAGCTTTCTGCAACAAATAGGTATCTGTGTATGAAAACAATAGAGTGAACTACAAAAGGCAAACACCTAAACCTCACTTTCACTCTAGTTCTAATGTTAACAGAACTAAACCTAAAACAGTTTCAGTTAAGTCTGGCTTCAAACAAGTTAATTCTGCTAGACCATATATGACTGTTTACCCAAAATCAACAGCTAAGGGTGCAAACACATTTTATAAACATGCACCAAAAGTTGTTCACAGGCCCATTCATTCAAAGGCAGTAGTCCAAAAACAAGTTTGGAAAATTAAGGGTTCAACTACAAAATAAGCAGTTAATTCTGCTAGGCAAGTAGTTAATTCTGCTGCTAAGGGAAACAGGGCAAATGCTGTTAAGGCCTCAGCATGTTGGGTTTGGAATTCATCTAAATCCAATGTTGCATCAACTGTTCTCAAAAGATTAAATTACATTGATGCAAGAGGCAAATCCAAGTCAGTAATGGCTTGGGTCCCCAAAGGAAACTAATACTTCTCATTTCTGTGCAGGAACATTCAATTGATCAACAAGAGGATCAAGGATACTCAAATAGTGGATGTTCAAGGCACATGACAGGCAACAAGTCCTATCTTTCTGATTTTCAAACATTAGATGGTGGCTATGTTACCTTTGGAGGAGGTGTTGGTGGCAAAATTTCCGGTAAAGGTACCATTAAAACTGGAAATTTAGATTTTGAAGATGTGTACTATGTACAAGAGCTAAATTATAATCTTTTTAGTGTCTCACAAATGTGTGACAAAAAGAACAAAGTTCTTTTCTGTGACACTGAATGTCTTGTGCTTTCTCCAGATTTTAAGATGCCTGATGAAAGTCAAGTACTTCCTAAAATTCCTAGAAAGGGAAATATGTACAGTGTTGACATGAAGAACATTGTTCCCAAAAAGGATTTAACTTGTCTTGTTGCAAAGGCCACATTGGATGAATCAATGAAATGGCATAGAAGGCTTGGTCATATTAATTTCAAAACCATAAATAAAATTGTTAAGAATGGTTTGGTAAGAGGTTTACCTCACAAAAGATTTAAAAATGATCAAACATGCATTGCTTGTCTTAAAGGCAAACAACACAAAGCCACTTGTAAGCCCAAGATTTTTAACTCTATCAATCAATCATTGTTTATGCTTCATATAGACTTATTTGGACCTATTTTAGTAAGTAGTATAATGCATAAGAGATATTGTCTTGTTATAACTGATGACTATAGCAGATTTACATGGGTTTTCTTTTTAGGTTCTAAGGATGAAACTTCTATCATTCTTAAGACATTCATTACACAGATAGAAAACCAAGTAGATAAGAAAGTGAAAGTCATTAGATGTGATAATGGGACAGAGTTTAAGAATAGAGTTATGGATGATTTCTGCAAAGAAAAAGGTATTAGGAGAGAATTTAGTGTTGCTTGAACTCCACAACAGAATGGTGTTGTTGAGAGAAAGAATAGAACACTAATAGAAGCTGCTAGAACTATGTTAGCTGACTCTAAGCTACCTGTAACTTTTTGGGCTGAAGCAGTCAACACTGCTTGCTATGTTCAAAATAGAGTTTTAGTTGTATAGCCTTACAATAAGACATCATATGAACTTTTTAGAGGTAGAACTCCTGCAATAGGATTTCTTAGACCTTTTGGATGTCATGTGACAATTCTCAATACCTTAGACCATTTAGGAAAATTCGATGGTAAAGCAAATGAAGGATTCTTTGTTGGATATTCTCTTAATAGCAAAGTACTTAGAGTATACAACACAAGAACTAGGATTATAGAGGAAAACCTACATGTGGAGTTTTTGGAGAATAAATCCAATGTAGAAGTCAAGGACCAAATTGGCTATTTGATCTTGAGACTCTAACCAAATCAATGAATTATGTGCCTGTTGTTGCAGAAACTAATGATTTTTCAGGTTCACAAGCAACAAATGAGGCAAAGTTAGAAAAGGAGACAAATCAAGATTATGTGTGGATGCCAATCTGGTCAAGTACAAGTGTGGAATCAACTTCAACAATTGGTGAATCTTCTTCTGGTAAAGCTAAAGAAGATGTTGAAGATGAAAGCAAAGAAGATGGAGCAAAGGAACAAGAAAATAGTTCTGCTAACAATAATGCTGCTGAAACAGACTTAACTGAAGAAACAAACTTAACTGACGAAGCAGAATTAACAAAGGAATCAGAATTAACAGACGATGAGGTGGATTTGAGCAATCTCCCACCAAGCTATCATGTTCCACTTACACCACACACCAGAATTCACAAAGTCCACTCCCTTGAAAATGTGATAGGAGATGTACAATCAGGGGTGAAGACAAGGCAACAACTGATGTCTTCAGACCAACAAGGGCTTCTTGATGCCCTTTATGCTTCAAAACAGCATGAGTTTTCAAACTCTTGCTTGTTTGTATGTTTTCTCTCACAAGCTGAACCAAAGAACATTCTGAAAGCCTTAGATGACTCAAGCTGGGTAGAAGCTATGCAAGAAGAGCTTTTTCAGTTCAAGATTCAGAAAGTTTGGGTGCTAGTTGATTTACCTAAGGATGCAAAGGTAATTGGCACTAGATGGGTTTTCAAGAATAAAAGGGATGAAAGGGGAATAGTGATTAGGAATAAGGCTAGATTAGTAGCCCAAGGGTACACACAACAAGAAGGTATAGACTATGATGAAGTTTTTGCTCCAGTAGCAAGACTTGAGGCAATTAGGCTTTTCTTAGCTTATGCTTCATTTTTAGGCTTCACAGTTTACCAAATGGATGTCAAGAGTGCATTTTTATATGGCACAACTGAAGAAGAGGTGTATGTTTCACAACCTCCAGGATTCATTGATCCTGACCATCCAGACAAAGTGTACAGAGTTGTAAAAGCTCTATATTGCCTGCATCAGGCACCAAGAGCTTGGTATGAAACATTGGCTTCCTATTTAAAAGAGAATGGATTTGAAAGAGGAAAGATTGATCAAACACTTTTCATCAAACAAAACAAGAAGGATCTTCTGTTAGTGCAGGTGTATGTGGATGACATTATCTTTGGATCTACAAGGAAGGAGATGTGTTTGGAGTTTGAGGAGCTTATGCATGATAAGTTTCAGATGAGTTCCATTGGGGAACTTACATTCTTTTTGGGTTTGCAAGGTAAACAGTCATATGAAGGCATATTTATTAATCAAGATAAATATGTTGCTGAGATACTTAGGAAGTTCAACTTTGCTGATTCAAAAATGGCAGGCACACTAATGGATTCTGAGAAGCAACTTCCAAAAGATTTAGATGGAGAAAATGTGGATGTACACACATACAGATCTATGATAGGATCTTTGATGTATCTCACATCATCAAGACCTGACATCATGTTCTCTATTTGTGCTTCTGCAAGATTTCAAGTAACTCCAAAGGTTTCTCATTTAACAGCAGTCAAGAAGATTTTTAGATATCTCAGGGGTCAACCTAGGTTGGGTCTATGGTATTCAAGGGAATCACCTTTTGACTTGGTAGCATTTTCGGATAGTGATTATGCTGGTGCTAGCTTGGACAGAAAGTCAACAACTGGAGGATGTCAATTCCTTGGGTGTAGACTTATCTCATGGCAGTGTAAGAAGCAAAAAATTATGGCTACTTCAACAACTGAAGCTGAATATGTAGCTGCTGCAAGTTGCTGTGCTCAAGTCCTATGGCTTCAAAACCAACTTCTTGACTATGGGTACAATTTTATGAACATTGTCATTCATATTGATAATAGTAGTACAATTTGTATTATTAAAAATCCAGTACAACATTCTAAAACAAAACACATTGAAATTAGACATCACTTTATAAGAGACTGCAATGAGAAAAGATTAATTCAAGTTCTTAAAATTGCTTCAGAATACAACTTTGCAGATCTGCTAACAAAAGCTTTTGATGTTGGAGGATTTCAGTACTTGGTAGAAAGTATTGGAATGCTTAATCTTTGAATTTTTCAATCTAATGTGTTTTTGTATATAAATTTTTGTTTGTACTGCTAGCTTTGTCAGTTAATACTGCTATTACAAAAGTTTGTGCTGTTTGTACAAATTTAAATTGTGTTGTTCATACAGTTAGTTCTATGCTTATTCTAATGCAAGACAAGTACTTTGTACATTGTTCTCTTGGTTTTAGACTAACTATTTCAGGTATGATCATTTGAGCCCAAAGAAAATTTCAAGTGAAATGGAAGCAGCAGAGTGTGTTCTCGTTGCTGCCATAACAGGTTTATGATGGACTGAGTTTGGGAATTCTTAACAAAGTTTCACACCTAAGTTAATTAATTCTTTAAAACATCTTTCTTGAAACCTGGTTATCATATTTCACATTGAATTGATGACTTAGTTGATCAGAAAGTAACTGATTCAACTCACTTTCTATCATTTTATACTTTTAAGTATAATGAGCAAGTCTAAGGACATCTGATAGGAAGAACAGCTAGTAAAAGTGAATCTAACACTTGTGTTAGAGGCAACAATTGCTATGAGCTGGAAACCCTGTCAAGAAAGCCTTTTGAATAGGTTTATTTTTACTCAGGCAGTTATTTATAACTGAAAACATTGGTTCTCACACAACCAGAGGTTGCTTTAAACCGAAATTTTGATTAAGTGTCTGTTATACACTTAATCCCTTCAAAATTGTTGAAAGTAGTATGATTTTTCATAATAAAATCATATGCATACTGCTAAAAGTCAAAAAATTTTTAAAAGGATTTTTGGAATAAAAATGACTCAGAAAACCATCTAATGATGTATTATGAGTTATTGCCCCATGAATCACCTCTCATAGGAGTTAACACACCTAGAAGTGATGAGGGAAGCAAATTAAACTCTTAAGGAATTGATGGCTACATGTACAACATTGTCTGATAACAAGTTCTAATTGACAGCTCAGATGATGGGGAGAGAAATATTTTGGTACATTGTGAGAGATCTTCCAAACAGGGGAGGAAATGTTATTTGCATCTCAGGGGAGGAAGTAAAGCCCAAGGAAGATTAACCAGTGAAAGGGAGGAAAAGACAAGAGCATACAAGATGATGACATGGAAGTTGAAAATGACAAGAATAGAGCTGATTCTGGAGTATTATATATATTCAGAAGGGATGAAGCATTCCAAAGGAGAAAGTTCTATCTAGGTCAAACGAAGAAAGCTTTCAATTTCAATTTCAGTTCACTACGTTTGTTCATCACTTGCAAAGGCATGCTGATAGATGATTTCACTTGTTGAAACAAGCATCCAAGATACACAGCACCATTTCCTCTTATAATTCCTCCATCCAAGGAAATTGCACCATCTTTTAGGTCAATGTTTGAAGCCTGAAGATGTGTATTGATATTGTTGAAGTCAAAGATCAGAAAGCAGATGAGTTACTGAGTTAGATATTAACCTTTCAGAATAGAAGAAAGTTCAGTCCAAGGGTCTGACTATGAAGTGTTTGAAAGATCTTCACAATTCCTCATTTAATTCAGAAAACATGTTGAAATGGATTCACATGTTTAGGGGAGGATTGTTGGGAATTAAATATTCTGAAGATTAAGTATCGGGAAATTCTCTAAGTGATTAAGTCTGGTGGTTAAGTTTGCTAGTGTTAATCCTAGTTAAGTTTGCTACCTGGTTAATTCTGGTCTTGAAGATTAAGTCTGCTAGTGTTAATTCTGGTGAATACAGAATTAAGTCTGCTCTTCTATCGTTAAGTCTGGTTGACTAAAGTCAATTATACACGGTAGATAATATCTTACCCCATGTGCTCAGTCTTTATCTTATTCTCACAGAACAAGTTGTAAACATAGATACATGTTGTATCTTAGTTACTGACACACATAAGATAAGCTAGCAAGTTGTTCGACAAGACTTAACACTATTGTAAAGATCTTTCTTGAACTCTAAAAGAAAGATCTTTGACTAACTTTATAAGTGTGTTAAAAATAAGTGTGCTTAATTAATATCTCTCAAGAACAAACACAAATAATATCACAAGATATAGAAACATAAGATTCAAGGTTGTAACCCTAGTGATAAGAAAAGATCACTCGTATTATTATCTTAATAATATTTAATCGTTTGGTGCTAACATTGCATGTTCATTGTTCGTTACTAAACCATTACTTTCCATTTCCATAATACAAATAACCTTCTAAGTGTGATTAAGTAGATTCCGCATACTTAATCATATTAACTCAATATATCATATACACAAAGTCACAAAGGTTTAACCACCTTAACAGTGTATCGATTCCTCTCAATTTCTATATGCCATATAAGTTATAATTTCAATTATGCTTGGTACATAATGTTTAAATAATTATCAAGATTTAATTTAGCCTTTTAAAAATGATTACATATGTGAAATATTTATTTTCCTACCAAATTTCAAGTTTATATCTATTTTTGTTCCTAAGTCCAAAATAAGTATTAAAGGTCCAATTTAAGTCTAAGGGTTCAATTTTAGTCAAAGGGTTCAATCTTTAGTCAAAAGGTTTAGATTATGTCTAAAGGTCCAAAATATATTAGGTGGTTCAAAATAAAACTTAAGGTCCAATTATACAAGTTATTAACCTTTTTATACCTTTTAATCACAAAGCTGATGAAATTTTATACACTTGTTCACATTCAAAAATTCATAACTTGCAAACCGTAAGTCAAAAAATCATGTTCTTTATATCCATAGTTTCCTCTAATTCCCTAGTTTACTGTAAAAATGAGTTTACCCAAAAATTTGCAGGTATGAACATTTTTATAAATTTTCTTTATAGGTCAGTCCTAAAGGTCAAAGTGACTGAGTTTTACGTCTTACCAAATCGGCCATAACTTGAAATCTACAGGTCCTATGAAGGTGAAACAAATTGAAGGTGATAGCTCTATTTGTCTAGTACAGGTTAAATATTTACTTTTCAAAAAGTTGTGCCATAAAACTTGATTTTTTCCCCGAATGCCAACAGTATACAAATCTGACCCATTTTTACTATAGAATTCATAACTTAATCATCGGGTGTCGTCATGGGAATCACCACCCGGGGAAATGACCACAAGACATAGATCTATAACTATATATTTTTAATTTAGGTAAAAAATCTACTGATCAGAACAGTTAATCCATCTTTGCCCCTGAACAGAAAGCCACTTTGCAATACAAGTCCTATTAGGGTTTTCTAGTATTTTTAATATGTACCAAGTATAATCAAACACAAATAACTTATATACCATACAAAATACATAAAGTAACATGAATATCAGTTGAGAAATGAAAAAGAAATTGAGTGTTGGTTTCCTTACAAAAGATGAAGAACAAGAATTAACAAGAAAACCAAGAAACCAAGAAAACCAAGAACACCAAAAAGAAACCCTTGCTTCCAAAACCACCAAGAAAAGTTTGAAAACTCTTGAAATCACAGCCTTTAAACACCTTTGAAACCTTTAAAAACTCTTTGAATAACTCTTGAAAACCTTGACTTATGGAGAAGAAGATGATGAACAATAAACTAGCAACCATGGACCTTCATCTTTACACCAAATCTTTAATAGAATTAACACAAAAATTGTGTGTCTTGGTCTTGATATCCCACGGCTCAAAGAGGAGAGAATGAGCAGATTTTTGGAGATATTGCATGAGAAATGAGAGTGTTGGGGTGAGATGGGAAGTTAGCTATCTTTGGGAAGAGTTAAGTGGACACTTGTCCACACCTTGGACAAGTGTGGGGGGATAAGTAGGCACTTGTCCACACATTGGACAAGTGTGAGCACAAGAAGGGGGAGTTAGTGGAGGTTTTTATTAATTAAATGTAGTATTTGGTGTATTGTGTAGTGCATCTTGCTCCCGGTAATTAAACGTAAGGTTTTTAAGACACGTAACGCAATACCGGGTAGTGTAAAAATATAGAAACTTCCAAAAATATTAAAACTTGTTTTCATAATATATTTTAGTAATTTAGATGAGTGGTGAGTTCAACGGAGGATTTAAATGTGGTCAGATCATAAAAACGAAGGTTTAGATCGCGTAAGACGTAAAAGATACAAAGTTTACGTAAAAATGGAAAAAGTGGAAAGTGACTTTTAAAATGGGATTGTAAGGAACCAAAAGTGCATAAAAAGTATAGACTGGACATATTAATTGTACGTGTCATGACGTACTCGGATAACTTCCGACGATGTTAATTATTTAAGAATAGAATAATTAGGTTATTGAAATAGAAAAATTAATGACATGAAATTACGAAATGTCACAACACGTACCCCTTAAGAGTGCTCCGTCCCGGAGTTTAACTCGCTTTATCCCCTGACGTTTTACTTGCGAAAAGATGAGGATACTTGCTCTTGATCTGGTCTTCGCGTTCCCATGTGAACTCAGGTCCTCGTCGGGTATTTCAACGAACCTTGACAATAGGGATGCGACTTTGCTTGAGTTGCTTCACTTCACGATACATGATTTCTATTGGTTCTTCTATGAAGTGCTGCTTGTCATTGATTCGAAGCTCATTTAATGGAATGACGAGACTCTCGTCTGACAAACACTTCTTGAGATTTGAAACGTGAAGAGTGTTGTGAATGCCTTGAAGTTCTTCTGGTAGCTCTAACTTGTATGCTACTGGACCAACCCTAGATAGGATCTTAAAGGGTCCAATGTATCGCGGACTTAGCTTCCCACGCTTACCAAAACGAACCACACCCTTCCATGGCGAAACCTCGAGCATAACTCTGTCACCTACATTAAACTCCAAAGGTCTGTGTCTAACATCTGCATAATTTTTCTGGCGGCTACGAGCAGCTAACAAACAGTTTTTGATTTGAATTATCTTCTCTGTTGTTTCATGAATCATTTATGGACCTGTGAGTTGGCTATCCCCAACCTCACTCCAGCAAACCGGTGATCTACACTTCCGCCCGTAAAGAGCTTCGAAAGGTGCAGCCTTGATGCATGCGTGATAACTATTGTTGTAGGAGAATTCGACTAGTGGCAAATGTCAATCCCAACTACTTCCAAAGTCAATCACACACGCCCGCAACATCTTCTATAGTTTGTACTGTCCTTTCGCTTTGACCATCTGTCTGTGGGTGATACGCTGTACTCATATCCAGATTTGTATCCAAGGCCTTCTGAAGTGACTTCCAGAATCTGGATGTAAATCGGCTATCTCTGTCAGATATGATTTATATAGGCACACCATGTCTACAGACAATCTCCTTTAGATACAATTGAGTAAGTTTCTCCATGCTGTCAGTTTCTTTTATTGGTAGGAAATGAGCAGATTTGGTCAAACGATCCACAATGACCCAAATTGAATCATAACCACTTGGAGTTCTAGGGAGCTTACTAATGAAATCCATAGTGATTCTCTCCCATTTCCAAACAGGAATATCGGGTTGATGAAGAAATCTGGCTGGCTTTTGATGTTCTGCCTTAACCTTTGCACACGTTAAACACTTGCCAACATAGGTGGCGATCTCAGCCTTCATGTTTGGCCACTAGTACAATTGTTTTAGATCGTGGTACATCTTATCTGACCCCGGATGGATAGAGTATTTGGATTTATGAGACTCGTGCATGATCAAGTCTCTCAAACCTCCAAACAGTGGTAACCAAACAAGTTTACCAAAGCATAGTGTTCCGTCAGAATGAGTTTCAAATATTGGTTTGATCCCCTTCCCTAGATTTTTGGCTCCCACATTTTCTTCTCTCATTACTTCCGCTTGAGCTTTGAGAATCTGCTCAGGTAATTTGGTGAGAACCGTCATTACTAGCGATCTGACACGTAATGGTTTTGCCCTTTCCTTTCGGCTTAAGGCATCAGCCACTACGTTTTCCTTTCTCGGGTGATAATGGATGTCACAATCGTAATCACTCAGGAGTTCAATCCACCTACGTTGTCTCATGTTAAGCTCTTTTTGATCAAGGATGTATTGGAGACTCTTGTGATCAGTATACACAGTACACTTTGTACCATACAAGTAGTGCCTCCATAGTCTAAGAGCAAAAACCACAGCACCCAATTCTAAATCATGGGTCATATAGTTTTCTTCATGAGTCTTCAATTGTCAGGAAGCATACGCTATGACCTTTTGTCGTTGCATCAATACTGCTCCAAAATCTTTGATCGATGCGTCACAATAGACTACGAAATCTTCCGACCCATCTGGTAATGCTAATATAGGCGCACTACAAAGTTTCTGTTTCAATATTTGAAAGGCCTCTTCTTCGTCTTCACCCCACTCGTACTTCTTATTTTTTTGAGTCAACTTGGTAAGAGGTTTGGCTATTATAGAAAACCCTTCGATGAATCTTCGATAATAACCAGCAAGTCCTAAGAATTGCCTCACTTCTGTTGGTGTCATCGGCGGAGCCTAATTCTTAATAGCTACGATCTTTGCAGGGTCTACATGAACACCTTTTCTATTGATCACATGACCGAGAAATTGTACTGATTCCAGCCAAAAGTCACATTTCGAGAACCTGGCATACAATTGCTCTTCCTTGAGTGACTCCAAGATAATCTTCAAGTGTTCCGCACGTTCTTCCTTGTTCTTGGAGTAAATCAAAATGTCATCAATAAATACAATTACAAACTTATCGAGGTACGATTTGCACACCCGATTCATTAAGTCCAAAAATACTGCAGGTGCATTGGTTAACCCAAACGGCATCACTTTGAACTCGTAGTGACCATACCGAGTTCTGAATGCAGTAATTGGAGTGTCTTCTTCCCGGATACGGAGTTGGTGATAACACAATCGCAGGTCAATTTTGGAATATACGCTTGAGCCTTGAAGCTGATCAAATAGATCATCAATTCTCGGGAGTGGATAATGATTTTTGACCGTTAACTTGTTAAGCTCACGGTAATTGATACACATTTGAAAGGATCCATCTTTCTTCTTCACAAATAGCACCGGAGCTCCCTAAGGCGACGAGCTCGGTCGAATGAATCCTTTCTCTGACAATTCTTGTAATTGTTCCGATAGCTCCTTCATTTTTGATGGTGCCAACCGATAAGGTGCACGTGCCACTGGTGCTGCACCGGGCACTAAATCAATT
This sequence comes from Artemisia tridentata subsp. tridentata, assembly GCA_021014915.2. NCBI lineage: Eukaryota > Viridiplantae > Streptophyta > Magnoliopsida > Asterales > Asteraceae > Artemisia > Artemisia tridentata. Next base: position 240,365,874 of record CP139508.1, read on the forward strand.
CGGAACTCTACTTTTCGAGGTGGTGGAAGTTCCGATAGATCTTCCAGAAACACTTCAGGAAAATCACGGACAACAGGTACATCTTCTAGTCGTTTTTCAACTGATTCCTTCTCTGTTACTTGTGCTAGATACATCTGGCACCCTTGCTCTATGTACCTTTGGGCCTTGATACGAGATATGATTTTTAATTGGGACACGTCTCTATCACCTCTGATTATTAGTGTTTTGTTGTTGTGTGGAACACGAACAACCTTTTCACCACAGACAATAACCGTGTTTCGATCGGATAACCAGTCCATTCCATTAATGACATCAAAAGTCCCAAGTTCAATTGGCATGAGGTCAATACTAAATGAGTGGTTCGCTAGATTTATGGTGCAGCCTCTTAGAATAGAATTGGTACTAACCAATTTCCCATCGGCTAATTCGACTTCATAACTATAGCTTAACTTAACCGGGTTAATATTTATCAACGCACTAAAACTAGTGGACAAAAAGCTTTTGTCTGAACCTGAATCAAATAAAACCTTAGGATAATGATTATTAAGTAGAAACGTACCCGTCACGACATTCGGGCCTTGTTGCTCTCCATTTCCCATCACATATACTCAACCACGAGCATTCCCAGCTTGATCATTCCCCTTCTTCGGGCATTTGTTACTCTTGTGCCCTTTTTCCCCATAGCCATAACAAGTTACAATTAGCTGTGCATTAGCACCAGTAGCAATAGCCTTACCCTTACAGTTTGCCACTATATGACATTGATTTCCACAATTGTTACATTTCACAGTACATTGGCCAGGGTGATGCTTCCTACAACGATCGCAGTAAGGATGAGGTCCATTGTACCCACCTCTCCCAGCTGGGGCATTAGTCATTGCCCTTACATTCTCTTGTCTTCTATTCTGCTGATGATGATGGTCGTTGTTGCGGCCCTGGGGGTTGTTGTTGTTTCCCTTCTTTTCATCATCCCATCTTCTTTTGTTCTGGTTGTTGTTGTTGTTGTTCGCATTCTGAGTTGTCCCATACTCTACCACTTGAGCCATAAGTTTTTGAGTAATACGAATAGCTTCATCAAGAGTTTTTGGATTAGAAGATGTCACGTCCCCCTTAATGCTTCGTGGAAGACCCTTAATAAAAGCTTCCAGTTCCCTTTCGAAATCCGGAACCATACCAGGACACAGAACTTTCAGCTCTTGAAACCTTCTAATATAAGTTTCGATATCGTAACCTTTTACCGTTAGATAATAAAACTCTGTCTCAAGCTTTCTTATTTCGCTACGAGGACAGAAATTTTTGGTCATCATTTTCTTGAAATCAACCCACGTGGTCTCATAGGCTTTTTCTATCCCGATAGGTTGGGCGTATGAATTCCACCACGACTTAGCACTTTCCAACATAGTACCCGTGGCATACTTGACCTTGCAGTCATCTGAGCAGTTACTGAGTATAAATGTGGTCTCGCAACTTTCAAACCAGCGGGTCAATGCAACCGCTCCCTCAGTTCCTTTGAATTTAATAGGCTCACAACCCAGAAACTGTTTGTAGGTACAACCACGTGCTACAGCGCCAACTGCAGCCCCAGCACCACCACCGGCAGCCCCAGCAGCTCCAGCACCACCACTGGCAGCCCCAGCGGCTCCAACACCGCCACCAGCAGCCCAGCAGCTCCAGCACCGCCACCGGTAGCCCAGCGGCTCCAGCACCGCCACCAGCAGCCCCAACGTCATTAGCTCTTGTAGCGCGATCCTCGGCTAAAGCCGCGGCTACACTGTCAGCGACTAACTTCCGAATAGCTGCTTCAGACATTCTCTTTGGTGGCATGATTCTATCACAACACAAGAAAATTTTGATGAGTAGTCATACAATGACATAGATATAATCATGTACGAGTAAACCGAATATGAAAGAGATCACAACAATATAGAGTGGAATTTAAGAGATAATAACTTCATCATTCATTACAAAAGATTAATACATTGCTGGATTGTATTACAAAATTTAACGAAGTCATTACAACTAACGATACTAGTCTTGCTAACTGATACTACCTCCGTCCCAAAATAAGTGTCCAGTTTGACTTTTCAGAGTCAAACTGGTTCAACTTTGACCTTATCTATTTTTGCGGGTGTTATATAATACTTGATGCAAAATATATGAATGGATTGGGTTTTAAGTGTATTTTTCATTGGTATAATTTTTCATCAAGTATTATATAACACAAAAAATATATATTTACTCTCAAAGTTGAACCAGTTTGACTCTGAAAAGTCAAACTGGACACTTATTTTGGGACGGAGGGAGTAGTAATTTACAAGACACAAGAACAACGATGAAATACAAAAAAAGAAAATAAAAGTACATAAACTCTCTCCATAAACAGCTAACACATCAATAGCCTCACATGACCTCCCAGCCAAAATCCCCACTCGAATCATCTCCTCCCAATGTGCATAGGCCAATGCCTCATCTCATACAGATCCTTCTCAAGGCGTTCCTTACTCATATCTGCGAACATTAGAGCTAACTCAGTGTCCTCCAACTTATGCTTCAACCTCTTGTTCTCACCTCTGACACCCTCATCATCCAACTCTCGGAAACGTTTTCCCAACAAAGATACTTTGCGCTCAGTCTTATCGACTTGGTGTTCAACCATACCCAGATCAAAATCAAGTAAATCCATATGTTTATGTCCAACTCTAACTCTACCATAAAGAGAGTCAACATCCCTCCTTATAGTCCCCGGTACTAGATCCTCGAGCTCATAAGTGGCAGGAGCAGCTGAGGATGATCCACCCCTTTCGTGGATACTACTAGGAAATCTGCGTCCCATGAGTGGTACCTGTGTGATGGTACCGACAGTAGCAGCCTCTTCAACTTCGGGCTCAGAATGGCGGTGGATAAGGCGAACCCGGTGCCTCATATGGATAAATCAGTTCAGAGTCATCAACCTCCTCATCTGAACTCACATCTTGGAGTATCAACATATCCATCTCTTCTTCTGCCTCTTCTTCTTCTTGATCTTCAAGATCAACGTTTGGAAATACATGATTTGGTAATGGAGGAGCTGGTAGATGTTCAGCTGGTGCAAGCTCAGGTTGAGCTGGCTCGATCTCTTGAATATCTACCTCGTGATCGGGAGGAAATGGGAGTGCCATGACAAATCTGAAAAATCATATATATACATATAATTAGAATCAAGAAAAGAAATATTATCATGAGAATAATATTTGTGTAAGTAAGTGAGTGAATAGTGATGCTTCATGAACAAGCAAGATAATCGATAAATATTACATGTACAAATGATAATATTTATTATACGCATACGTATAACGACGGTGCAATTTAGAGATTTGTATAAATTTTTGGATAAAAAAAATAATAATTATGTTCACTAATAGCATAAATAATAAGAAATCTTGTGCATAAAGATTTTATATTTATAAAGTGATATTTCGCGGATTATCGAACGAGTTGAGAAATAATTATAGTGCTTATATAATTATTCTTAATATAGTAAGATTAAGATATATATTCGAAGAAGAATTAGGAAGCTCGGGAGTAGGCGCGCATGGATATCAGACAAGATGATGAAAACTCATGATTTTTGAAAAATAAATGATTATAGTCTAGGTTTTTAAAAGAAAAAATGACCTAGTTCACTATAACTTGTGCTCTGGTACCAATCTATAACACCCCCATTTTAGGAACGCAGCGGAATACAACATGGGGTGCTATTTATTAGTCACATAGTACAAGTATAGTAAACGAACTCAAAATAGAGACGTTTATGATAAAACTTTCGCATTCGATAATATCAGAGTCAAGCAAAAAAACTCCCAAAGTTTGATACAACACAAGTTTGAAAATAACATAAGTTTAAACATAACACGAGTTTAAAAGTTTAAGTTTCATCGAATGTGATTTTAAAACATGGGTCATCCTTGTCGATATCCATATCCTTGCGCCACCCATCCAAGCATTTAACACTTACGGACCTGAGATAGGACATGCTAAAATGTCAACATAAAGTTGAGTGAATTCATAGAGTTTAATAATTAATAAGTTGAATACAAGTATTATTCATCGGGCGACAAGTAATGCATATACAAGTCATGTAATCAGATTATAGCATTGAGCTCATGACACCGAACCTTGACCTAGCTTATATAATGCCCTTTAAGAGGTAGTTTGCCAACTACCATGAATTCTTAATATTATGCTACCCGTTATAAATGAGCGCGACTCATCCGGACAGGCTCGTCAAGCCAAATATGCATATTCATAATAATAGCGTTTCCCCCATGGAATTAACGGTTCATGAAATTAGGGACTTGAATGGCAAAAGTTACTCAATAAGTATAATCATGTAATCGGGTCAAGCATACCAAAAACTACTTGTATTCAGTTTGTAAAACTAGCATGTATCCCCCTCGCGAGGTTTATAATACATTAAAATGAGTAAAGGTGAGGCTATGAAATCACCGTAATCAAAAGTGAACATTCAAGTGAGGTAGTGAAGAAATAACCGCAAGAACCCTACGAGCAACCTAGAATATACACGTGTGTCTTAGATTCTAAGAATAATGATACTATTATTTCTATATGCCATATAAGTTATAATTTCAATTATGCTTAGTACATAATGTTTAAATAATTATCAAGATTTAATTTAGCCTTTTAAAAATGATTACATATGTGAAATATATATTTTCCTACCAAATTTCAAGTTTTATATCTATTTTTGTTCCTTAGTCCAAAATAAGTATTAAAGGTCCAATTTAAGTCTAAGGGTTCAATTTTAGTCAAAGGATTCAATCTTTAGTCAAAAGGTTCAGATTATGTCTAAAGGTCCAAAATATATTAGGTGGTTCAAAATAAAACTTAAAGTCCAATTATACAAGTTATTAACCTTTTTATACCTTTTAATCACAAAGCTGATGAAATTTTATACACTTGTTCACTTTCAAAAATTCATAACTTGCAAACTGTAAGTCAAAAAATCATGTTCTTTATATCCATAGTTTCCTCTAATTTCCTAATTTACTGTAAAAATGAGTTTACCAAAAAATTTGCGGGTATGAACACTTTTTATAAATTTTCTTACAGGTCAGTCCTAAAGGTCAAAGTGACTGAGTTTTACGTCTTACCAAATCGGCCATAACTTGAAATCTACAGGTCCTATGAAGGTGAAACCAATTGGAGTTGATAGCTATATTTGTCTAGTACAGGCTACATATTTACTTTTCAAAATGTTACGCATTAAAACTTGATTTTTGCCCCGAATGCCAACAGTATACAAATCTGACCCATTTTTACCATAGAATTCATAACTTAATCATCGGGTGTCGTCACGGGAATCACCACCCGGGGAAATGACCACAAGACATAGATCTATAACTACATATTTTTACTTTAGGTAAAAAATCTACTGATCAGAACTGTTAATTCCATCTTTGCCCCTGAACAGAAAGCTACTTTGCAATACAAGTCCTATTAGGGTTTTCTAGTGATTTTTAGTATGTACCAAGTATAATTAAACACAAATAACTTATATACCATACAAAATACATAAAGTAACATGAATATCAGTAGATAAATGAAAAAGAAATTGAGTGTTGGTTTCCTTACAAAAGATGAAGAACAAGAATTAACAAGAAAACCAAGAAACCAAGAAAACCAAGAACACGAAATAGAAACCCTTGCTTCCATAACCACCAAGAACACTTTGAAAACTCTTGAAATCACAGCCTTTAAACACCTTTGAAACCTTTAAAAACTCTTTGAATAACTCTTGAAAACCTTGACTTATGGAGAAGAAGATAATGAACAATAAACTAGCAACCATGGACCTTCATCTTTACACCAAATCTTTAATAGAATTAACACTAAAATTGTGTGTCTTGGTCTTCATATCCCACGGTTCAAAGAGGAGAGAATGAACAGATTTTTGGAGATATTGCATGAGAAATGAGAGTGTTGGGGTGAGATGGGAAGTTAGCTATCTTTGGGAAGAGTTAAGTGGACACTTGTCCACACCTTGGACAAGTGTGGGGGGATAAGTAGACACTTGTCCACACATTGAAAAAGTGTGAGCACAAGAGGGGGGAGTTAGTGGAGGTTTTTATTAATTAAATGTAGTATTGGGTGTATTGTGTAGTGTATCTTGCTCCCGGTAATTAAACGTAAGGTTTTTAAGACACGTAACGCAATACCGGGTAGTGTAAAAATATAAAAACTTCCAAAAATATTAAAACTTGTTTTCATAATATATTTTAGTAATTTAGATGAGTGGTGAGTTCATCGGAGGATTTAAATGTGGTCAGATCATAAAAACGAAGGTTTAGATTGCGTAAGACGTAAAAGATACAAAGTTTACGTAAAAATGGAAAAAGTGGAAAGTGACTTTTAAAATGGGATTGTAAGGAACCAAAAGTGCATAAAAAGTGTAGAATGGACATATTAATTGTACGTGTCATGACGTACTCGGATAACTTCCGACGAAGTTAATTATTTAAGAATAGAATAATTAGGTTATTGAAAATGACATGAAATTACGAAACGTCACAATACTCCCCCTCGACTTATGAGTATTTGAAATCATTTTTAAGATCAAGGAGGGTATCACACAGATGATTTTACCACCATTTTATAAAGCAACCCTTTTAAGGAAAAATATGCAAGTACAAATTTTTAATGAAATTAAAAAAAAAAAAATTGAACTTCTTTCTCCCCCTCAACACTTGTTCTGAAATAATTGGTAATGTACTAAAATGAACCAAATGTTGATGGAAATTTTGTACTTGCATGCCTGCATGCATGTTTTTTTTTTTTTTTTTTTTTTTTTTTTTTTTTTTGGAATAGAAATGGAAAATCTTTTTGTGTTTTTGATGAAAATATTTACAAAGATAGTTTTGGTGTTCGAATTTCTTTAATTGTTTGTAAGAAAGTTGTTTAAATCCTCAGGAGTCAAACACCTCATATCAATCTGGTGAACTAATTCCACAAATCTTGCATGAGGCAAGGCTTTGGTGAATAAGTCTGCCAGTTGGTATTCTGTACCCACAAAGTAAAGTTCAATAGTACCATGTTCCACATGCTCCTTTATGAAATGGTACCAAAGTGCAATGTGCTTGGACTTCGAATGCTGAATGGTGTTGCATGAGATGGCAATGGTACTCTTGGAGTCACAATACTTTGGAATCTTGTTGAATACATATTCAGATACCATAGATGATAAGAATGTACAATCTTGCTTCTTTGACTGCCAAGATACAAGTTTGTCTCTAAGGAACTGCACTCCTCCAGACGTACTTTTATGGGTATCTAAGCAACCAGCATGATCAGTATCTGAAAATGAAATTAGTTCAAATCCAGAATCCTACGGATACCAGATCCCCAAATTAATGGTTCCCTTTACGTATCGAAGGATTCTCTTAACCTCAGAGAGATGTTGTAGCAACCTCCAAAATTTCCCAGCGATTTGTAAACATTAATAAAGTATTAATTATCATTTACAGTTCAGTTAACCATTTTTACGAGCAAAATTTAAAATTTTGTTTATTACATTACATTAAATCTCAATATATCAGAACGAGCTCACACGCGGACCACGAAAATTAAACACACTCACAAACACACCAAACGGAACCTTATATAAATCTCAGCCCAAATCCGAGCCTGTTACTGTTCATCAGGCCCAACCCACTTCCATTTAACTTATATATTTCATTTATAACACCACGTTCGACTCCCTTTAACTTGACCCCGATTTCTTTGATTTCAACACACGACACACCCGAGTTTTTGCACCACTCAACTCCCCTCCCACCAAAGAATTGGTATGCCGAATTTCATTTTCCCATTCGAATGTTTGATCCTCGAACGAGACCCAAAGTGATTGCTACTTGCAACATGTGAAATCTCACACAATATTTACCCACTTTATTCAAACCCGATCAAAACTAATTTTTCTCTAAGTCTTTTGATTTTCTCTAGTCACATATGAGTGCATAACTCTGTTCCCCATCATCCCTCAATTTTTGGTCACGTTTTTTTAGTCGTTTGGACCTATTAACATGTCGAGTACATATAAGAGTTCCCACTTGGTTCTTTACCCGAATACCTTCATGCCCATACTCTTCTAATGATTCATGTACACAAGTGGCCTAGTTATTCTTCTTATCCTATCCATCTAACATTGATCGAATATTATCTCAAGCAAATCCCAACTTGCACCTTATTAAATTATATATTGGTTGTATACATGCATGCATATCTTCGAATATACACACACATTATTCTTCCTTTCACACTTAGAATTCATCTCCCATTCTCTCTAGTAATTCCTTTGCCGAGAGTCCCCAAGGAAGCAGGGAACCATTTTCACTTTTGTTCGAGTCCATTTCAAGATAAAATCATTGTGTTCGTAGTCCTTATGATCGGTTATAGTGTGCTACATAAATCCTAACCTAGTTCTAGACCTTCTCAAACGTATAACTCCACCTTAAGAGGTGTTGTAAGTCCTCCTCATCTTTTTCCTACTCGTTCTATACCTTCTATTTCACCATGCATTGTCCTATCAATTATTTCGATCGTATATTACTTCTCATTGCATTTTATGCTTTGTTTTATTTATTTTACATTTCATACATAGTGACTCCTCCATGGATGGCTAGGAATAAATTTTACATATTCACATTTCATTTATCCGTTCATTTCATTTCATATTGAGCTCATTTTTACTTATATCGAATTTCATTCTATTATAAATGTCATTTTGTTATTTATTCAACCATGATATACTCGACATAGAAAAGGACCCATAAAATCAAATCCTTATACGCGACCTATTATTTTTATTGTCCAACCCGTTTCCTAACAAGCTAAATTAATAAATTCGTGTTTTAAGATTTCTCCCATAAGCCCTTAAAAGCTCTTTAAAAATCCCAAACCAAACGCCACTCGAACCGTTTAAAAACTCTTTATATTTTACGAGTGGGCTCATGAGCCCAATAAGCTGCTTTTGGCTTATTCGAATAAGCAGTCGACATAAGGCCTTTTTAATGTTTTTAGACTCCTAAGACAAGCCCAAGATCAGGCCCAACATTTCCTAAAAACCCCCGGATCGAATTTCCTTAATGGGCTTTGTTATATTCTCGTTAAAGTCCAATAAGCCAAGAATAAGCTATTTAGCAAAATAAGTAGTTGAAACAAACTTAAATAAGCTTTATTAAACTTATAAAACTCTCGGATTTACTTTCCCATTCTTTTTGTGAAATTTGGACTTATTTTGCAAGGTATATTTACTATTAGGGGTAAAAAGTGTAACTTTCAGAAAAATTGGGAACAAACTGTCAATTCAGTAGCTTATGGGTATAAAAGGATAAAATGTAATATATGACCTTTCTGGACCAAAAATGTAACGGAGGACTAACGGTGCAAATGTTACATCGTTAGTGTTAAAAATGTAAAATTAGTATAAGTTCAAGGACCAATGGTAACTTTATTTTATTTTCATTTCCATTGCATATTTTACGTTTCTCATTTCATTCACGTGCATTTTATTACGTTTCGTTCAATATTTAACTTATAAACGTTTATATTTATATAAAACGAATTTTAATGAATAACATAGCGTTTTATTCAAACCACTTTCGAGGAAACGATTTTTATGGTTTAAATGACATAAAAATAAGATAATATTATGTATAATATTATTTTTAAACTTTAAGCATTTTAAGCATATCATTCACTCTCATCACAAACCAATTCGTCATTCGATACCTTTTCAATCATTATCCGTAGTAGGCGAAAACCGTCAAAATATCAGACTTCCTTATTATTATCCAGGTTGTGTGTTGGAGCCAGTCCCTTAAATACATTTGATTTCATATTTCATCTTTGCCAGTTACAATCAAGGTGAGCTCATAGTCCCACTTTTACTTTTTTTTACATACTTTTAAATACATGGGGAGATACATGCTACAAAATAGAACACAAGTATTATTTTTTTTTGTACATTATACCTGATTTATTTTGCCTAAGTTACCATTATTGCCTAAAGCCCCTCAATCATGAACCATTAATCACTAGTGAGTGAACGCGAATATAGTGAATAGATCTATTGGCTGTTGACGCCCCATTTGTTAGCCGGTCAGGCGACCAAATGTACTTTATTTGAACCTAAAATAGGAAGTCGGCAGTCTCCTACACAAGGGCCATACCTCACACCATTAATTTGGTGTGTTGCCTGCCGTTTGTGCGGCACATTGTTAACGTTTGCATATCATGAGACTTAGGGCAATATATTGACTGTAATATTACTTTTTCATAATAATTGTGTTTATTATGCAATTATGGACTTGTGTTCGCAACTGATTATAATTATAAACGCTATGATTTCACTCAACAATTTTGTTGACTTTTAAGCATGTTTTTCTCAGAAAATTAACAGGAGCATTTCAAGGCACGGAGTGGGCATTAACAGATGGTTTTGGTGTCAAATGAATTCTGTCATTCATATCAAATTTACAATATCTTTTGTGGAATGTTAAACGTTGAAATCTCCTTTTTGTACCTGAATTTCTAAATGAATGACAATAATATCAAAACGCCTCTTTTGAGTCATTTTCTATGGTTATAACTATGATCCTACCAGTAATACCCCTATTAAGTCTTCCGCTGTTAACTCAAATTTTAGGGGGTGTTACAGATTGGTATCAGAGTTATAGTTATAGAGAACCAAATATTTTTGAAACATTGGACTATAACTACATTTTTAAAACGGACCACTTTACACCATACCACGTTACGCCCTCTGTGCCTGCAGATTTCATAACATCATGTTTAAAGTATTGCTTAACAGGATTACTACATATTGATTTTCTTATACTTGATGTCATTAATTATTTACATTTACTATTTACGGGGTTATTACAGTACCATGCCTTCTGTGTCCCACCTTAGTACCCCACCATCGGACATGGAGTCCGAGGATACCTTAGCATCCATCACCTCACCCATAGTTCCTAGCACGTCGACCTCGCAAGAGGGTATGACTACCCATAGTTCTAATTATACTACCATCATCACCTCCACCGTAGGTCAGACCCGACTACTTGTTTAACCTACTTACCCATTCCTACCCGTTCGCACAGCACCAACGGGAGCCGACTCCTAAGGCGGATGTACCCTCCCCTAGAACCAGGCCCTCATAGCAGATTCCGGTGATTTGTCTTCATCATCATTACCATTCCTCCCCAGGTTTTGCCCCTCCAGCCCGAGCCTTCGAGACTGGAGAAAGAGCTCCGGGATCGTAGCTACCCGCACACCTACTCCCTCTATCATCATGACGCGATTGGAGCATCATAAGGAGCAGATTTTTACACCTCTGAACATCATTGGCAGAGCATCACTCGACCGCCCCGAGACGGTCAACGGCACTATACATGACCTCGTATCCGAGAGGATGGATCTACAAGGTGGTCTGATAAGGATTTAAACAGTGATGTTTGAGACACGATCCCATATGACGGTCTTACAATGGAAGAGACGGAGACAGATTTAAGAAGTTCTACAAAGCGCGCCGCAGAGCCGCTACGTTAGAGAACCTCATCGAGGACATGCAAGTCAGATAGCAGACAAATATGCTAGAGACGTCTGGATCAGATCACAGAGCTAAAGAGATACATGGACGAGACGTCCAGTAGCTAGACATACATTACATCAGTTGTAGTTTTAAGGCATCATAGTCTACCGCATGAGACATTCGAAAAGGACCTTGTATCGTTGCGTTTTGTAAAACAACTGATCAAGTTCTTAATGCATGTGGTTGGATTAGAATTACTATATATTGATATTGATTTATGTGACCATGGTTGCCCATGTGTATTGTGATTAGGCATGTCATGATGTTACTTATGAAGGTTACAGTTCTTTGAATGTTACGACTAGGATGTAATTACAAATTCATAATGAAGAATATTTCAGAAGAGAATTGATGAATGTAGAGAAAGTTGCTGAACTTCAGCCTTTGTAGATGATGAATCAGTTTGTTCCTTAGCAATCCTATACCAAGAGTTGATCATTTATTTACGATAGTACCCAAACATGCCGTGATTTAATGATTCTCAGTTGGTTATGATCTCACATTGTGACCATATTGTTAGGACCAGTCTGCAATATCCTTGTTACTCGAATTATTCTAACATGGTCATTATGTGGACTCTAAAATTGTGTTTTCTTGTGGCATTAATTGACTTGTGGTTTGCACAAGAAAGGAAACTAACACTCCCGCACAAGCAATGACTCCAGCGGAAATCCAGAAACTGGTAGCCGATAGTGTGGCTGCAGCTCTTGAGACTCAAGCGGCTACCATAGCCGGCTCAAGCAACAACAACCGATCTACCGCTGAAAGCGAGGCATCTGCGTCTCGCAAATGTACCTTTAAAGATTTCATAAGTTGCAATCCAACTTATTTCAAAGGGTCAGAAGGAGTGACCGAATTAGCTCAATGGTTTGAGCGTACGGAGATAGTGTTCATGAGAAGTAAATGCCCAGAAGACAACAAAGGTACATTTGCTACGGGGACATTACTGGAAGATGCTTTCTCATGGTAGAATGCAACCGCCCAGACTATGGGAATGGAGGAAGCGTACCAAATTTCTTGGGCCGAACTGAAGACGAAAATGCTCAAGAAATACTGTCCGCGTACGGCTGACTGTGAGAGGAAACAATATAAGAACCTACAACAGAAGGTTCCAAGAACTATCAGTACTATGTCCAACCATGGTACCAGATGTTGAAAAGACATTGGAGAGATAAATTGAAGGTTTGCCTCCAAGCATCGAGGGAAATGTCACCTCGTCAAAACCGACAACTCTGGAGGAAGCGATCACCATAGCTCAAAAATTGTTGAAACGGGAAATTAAACGGAGTTCTGCCTCCATAAGCAATGATCACAAGAGGAAGCTTGATGACAAGAGAACTACTCATCACTACAACAACCATCTTAATGGTAATAACTACCATCACCAACAGAATTGCAGACAGGAGGTTGGCAGAGGCCACATCGCCACACTTACTGAAGGAAGCAGTTATCATGGGAAGCAACCCCAGTGTGACCGATGTAGAATGCATTACACTGGGCCTTGTCTGGCCCGATGCGGAACGTGCCAAAAAATAGGCCATAAAACTAATGACTGCAGAGCCACGAGTACAAATTTACAGCCAGTAGGAATAGTGTGTTTCGGGTGTGGTGAACAGGAACACTACAAGAACCGATGCTCAAATCAGAATACCAAAAAGAACGATAAGGCCAGTGGAAGAGAATGGAAGCTCGTTAGGACCTCAACAACGTCAAGGGACAACAACAATGTTTAAACAGAAGAAGAAATTTCTGCTTTAATAATAGACCATAGTTCAAGCCTTCTAGAATTGTATTTTCCTTTGTACTTTACCTTAGGTATGATGGCATAGCCTGAGTGTAATAAATACCTTTCTATCTTATAAAATCTCTATCTCTTACTATTTCCATGATAATCGCAATCTTCAACTATTACATTATCTATTCCTTTTACCTTACGCATAACCATTTCGTAACATTTCACTGCTATCCTATTAGGAATCTGGTAAAGTTCATTCTGGACCGAACAATAGATTGTTACCATCCTATAAGATTCTCTCCCGAATATTAGGACCCATTTCAAGCTAACCTATTACCGCCCTAGAAATTCCTAATCACCGTCGTGCGAACCAATTTTTCTCATCACCTTGAAAATGTATTTAGGCTGTCATTTTTCAAAAATAACACGTTGAACACCATCTAAAACTTTTAAGAAACATAAGACTACTTTGACTGGACTAAGCATCACATCATTTGTCCTCAATTATACATAGCCTGATCACCTATGTCTAATTTAGGAAGAATAATGTCATGAAGAAAACAGTCATCATTTCAAAATTTCCTAAAAACAATCTTCATTCAAAAGCAAAACCGTATCCCAGTAAGTCGAAAATTCAAAGGAACTCTAATTGAGGACCAGAGTATACATAGGATCGTGAGAATCGAATTCGTAACAAATACCCACACTTATCTCCATAGCCAACCCTAGCAACTATCTTAGATCTTAAATTCCGGGATGGAATTCTGTTTGACTGGTGGGTACTGTAGCAACCTGTAAAATTCCCTAGTGATTTGTAAACATTAATCAAGTATTAATTATCATTTACAGTTCAGTTAACCATTTTTACGAGCAAAATTTAAAATTTTGTTTATTACATTACATTAAATCTCAATATATCGGAACGAGCTCACACGCGGACCACGAAAATCAAACACACTCACAAACACACCAAACGGATCCTTATATAAATCTCAGCCCAAATCCTAGCCTGTTACTGTTCATCAGGCCTAACCCACTTCCATTTAACTTATATATTTCATTTATAACACCACGTTCGACTCCCTCTAACCTTGGCCCCGATTTCTTTTGATTTCAACACACGACACACCCAAGTTTTTGCACCACTCGACTCCACTCCCACCAAAGAATTGGTATGTCGAATTTCATTTTCCCATTCGAATGTTTGATCCTTGAACGAGACCCAAAGTGATTGCTACTTGCAACATGTGAAATCTCACACAATATTTACCCACTTTATGCAAACCCGATCAAAACTAATTTTTCCCTAAGTCTTTTGATTTTCTCTAGTCACATATGAGTGCATAACTCTGCTCCCCATCATCCCTCAAGTTTTGGTAACTTTTTAGTCGTTTGGACCTATTAACATGTCGAGTACATATAAGAGTTCCCACTTGGTTCTTTAGCCGAATACCTTCATGCCCATACTCTTCTAATCATTCATGTACACAAGTGGCCTAGTTATTCTTCTTATCCTATCCATCTAACATTGATCGAATATTATCTCAAGCAAATCCCAACTTGCACCTTATTAAATTATATATTGGTTGTATACATGCATGCATATCTTCGAATATACACACACATTATTCTTCCTTTCACACTTAGAATTCATCTCCCATTCTCTCTAGTAATTCCTTTGCCGAGAGTCCCCAAGGAAGCAGGGAACCATTTTCACTCTTGTTCGAGTCCATTTCAAGCCAAAATCATTGTGTTCGTAGTCCTTGTGATCGGTTATAGTGTGCTACGTAAATCCTAACCGAGTCCTAGACCTTCTCAAACGTATAAATCCACCTTAAGAGGTGTTGTAAGTCCTCCTTATCTTTTTCCTACTACTTCTATACCTTCTATTTCACCATGCATTGTCCTATAAATTATTTCGATCGTATATTACTTCTCATTGCATTTTATGCTTTGTTTTATTTATTTTACATTTCATACATAGTGCCTCCTCCATGGAAGGCTAGGAATACATTTTACATATTCACTTTTCATTTACACATTCATTTCATTTCATATTGAGCTCATTTTTACTTATATCGAATCGCATTCGATTATAAATGTTATTTTGTTATTTGTTCGACCATGATATACTCGACATAGAAATGGACCCATAAAATTAAATCCTTATACGCGACCTATTATTTTTATTTTCCAACCCGTTTCCTAACAAGCTAAATTAATAAATTCGTGTTTTAAGATTTCTCCCATAAGCCCTTAAAAGCTCTTTAAAAATCCCAAACCAAACGCCACTCGAACCGTTTAAAAACTCTTTATATTTTACGAGTGGGCTCACAAACCCAATAAGCTATTTTTAGCTTATTCGAATAAGCAGTCGACATAAGGCCTTTTGTAATGTTTTTAGACTCCTAAGACAAGCCCAAGATCAGGCCCAACATTTCCTAAAAACCCCCGGATCGAATTTCCTTAACGGGATTCGTTATATTCTCGTTAAAGTCCAATAAGCGAAGAATAAGCTATTTAGCAAAATAAGAAGTTGAAACAAACTTAAATAAGCTTTATTAAACTTATAAAACTCTCGAATTTACTTTCCCATTCTTTTTCTGAAATTTGGACTTATTTTGCAAGGTATATTTACTATTAGGGGTAAAAAGTGTAACTTTCAGAAAAATAGGGAACAAACTGACAATTCAGTAACTTATGGTTATATAAGGATAAAAAAATAACAAGAAGGTTTAAAATGTAATATATGACCTTTCTGGACTAAAAATGTAACGGAGGACTAACGGTGCAAATGTTACACTGTTAGGGTTAAAAATGTAAAATTTGTATAAGTTCAAGGACCAACAGCAACTTTATCTTATTTTCATTTCCATTGCATATTTTACGTTTCTCATTTCATTCACGTGCATTTTATTACGCTTCGTTCAATAATTAACTTATAAACGATTATATTTATATAAAACGAATTTTAACGAATAACACAACGTTTTATTCAAACCACTTTCAAGGAAACGATATTTATGGTTTAAATGACATAAAAACAAGATAATATTATATATAATATTATTTTTGAACTTTAAGCATTTTAAGCATATCATTCACTCTCATCACAAACCACTTCGTCATTCGATACCTTTTCAATCATTATCCGTAGTAGGCGAAAACCGTCAAAATCTTAGACTTCCTTATTATTATCCAGGTCGTGTGTTGGAGCCAGTCCCTTAAATACATTTGATTTCATATTTCATCTTTTCCAGTTACAATCAAGGTGAGCTCATAGTCCCACTTTTACTTTTTTTACATACTTTTAAATACATGGGGAGATACATGCTACAAAATAGAACATAAGTATTATTTTTTTTTTTGTACATTATACCTGATTTATTTTGCCTAAGTTACCATTATTGCCTAAAGCCCCTCAATCATGAACCATTAATCACTAGTGAGTGAACGCGAATATAGTGAATAGATCTATTGGCAGTTGACGCCCCATTTGTTAGCCGGTCAGGCGACCAAATGCACTTTATTTGAACCCAAAATAGGAAGTCGGCAGTCTCCTACATGAGGGCCATACCTCACGGCATTAATATGGTGTGTTGCATGCCGTTTGTGCGGCACATTGTTAACGTTTGCGTATCATGAGACTTAGGGCAATATATTGACTGTAATATTACTTTTTCATAATAATTGTGTTTATTATGCAATTATGGACTTGTGTTCGCAACTGATTATAATTATAAACGCTATGATTTCACTCAACAATTGACTTTTAAGCATGTTTATCTCAGGAAATTAACAGGAGCATTTCAAGGCACGGAGTGGGCATTAACGGATGGTTTTGGTGTCAAATGAATTCTGTCATTCATATCAAATTTACAATATCTTTTGTGGAATGTTAAACGTTGAAATCTCCTTTTTGTACCTGAATTTCTAAATGAATGACAATAACTATCAAAACGCCTCTTTTGAGTCATTTTCTATGATTATAACAATGATCCTACCAGTAATACCCCTATTAAGTCTTCCGTTGCTAACTCAAATTTTAGGGGGGGTGTTACACGTGTCTTTCTGTAGGTCGAGACTGATAGCGGGAGCAAAGATATGTTGCAAATACAATATCTTGTCTGCTGGCTGTTAGATACATGAGTGACCCAATCATACTTTGGTATTTGGTAGGGTCAATTGGTGTCGCATGTAAATCAACATCCAGCTTTGGAGATGATGCAGACATTGGAGTATTATATGTATCACAACTTGTCATGCCATGCTTTTTCAAAATTTCTAGAGTATATTTGGACTGGTTTAAGAAAATACCACGGGGGGATTGATGAACTTGCAGTCCTAAGAAGAACGTAAGTTCACCTATCATAGACATCTCAAAATTTTGTTTCATTAGTTTAGCAAAAGCATTTGAGTACTTTTTATGG
The DNA here is from genome assembly GCA_021014915.2 of Artemisia tridentata subsp. tridentata. NCBI lineage: Eukaryota > Viridiplantae > Streptophyta > Magnoliopsida > Asterales > Asteraceae > Artemisia > Artemisia tridentata. The sequence continues at coordinate 240,383,689 of CP139508.1, forward strand.
GTTGAACCAAAAATGATGTCATCCATATAAATTTGAACTATTAAGATGTCCTCCCCGTGTTTTTGTATAAACAATGTAGGATCAACAGATCCTTTGGTGAAATGATTAGCAATTAGGAATGCAGACAGTTTATCTTACCATTTCCTCGGGGCTTCTTTAAGTCCATAGATGGCTTTCTTGAGCCGGTACACATGATTTGGATGTTCTGGGTCAACGATGCCCTTTGGTTGTGTGACGTACACTTCTTCACGGAGTTGTCCATTCAGGAATGCAGTCTTCATGTCTATTTGGTAAACAGTGATGTTCTTGTGGGCAACATACGCCAGAAACATGCGAACGACTTAGAAACATGCGAACGACTTCAAGTCTTGCCACTCGAGCAAAGGATTCCTCAAAGTCGATACCTTCTTCTTGACTGAAACCTTTGGCAACCAACCGAGATTTGTTACGAATAACTGTGCCATCAGCATCCAATTTGTTCTTCCAGATCCATTTCAGTCTGACAACGTATACTCCATCAGGTCTTTCTACCAGTTCCCAAACTTCAAGACACTTGAATTGATCAAGTTCTTCTTGCATTTACTAAATCCAATTTTCGTATGTTAAGGCTTCTTTAATATTCTTCGGTTCTGCTTGACAGATGGTAAGTGCATAAATGCAAGTTTCACCATCTGTGTGGAGTCTTTTCCGTGTGATGACTGGATTGTCTGGATTACCAATCACGTTCACTAAAGGATGATCTCTAGTCCATTTGTGGGTAGAAGGGTAGTGTTGAAAATTTTTTGCATATTTGACGGATCCAAGTTTGTAGAATCGTTTATAGCTCGAGGTTGTTTAGACCTCATATTATCTAGGAACATAATAATGAAAGCAGAATATTCAAACATAGAATCAACATTATTATGAACAAGGTTTTTCTTCATTATCACAATTAGCCTCAATATAATACGGTTACTCAACAGTAACAGGGGTCAAAGATCCTTGAGACTAAACTAATCTAGGTGTTTACAAGAACCACGCCTAGAACACACATGAACTCTTTTAGTCGACTACATCTTTTCTGTGCACACATAAACTAATGACCCATGTCCTCTTTATATACTAGAGGATTAGGGTTTACAAGAAAGACAATTATAATACAATTAGGAAACTAAATATTCTTAGAATCTTCTAATATCTCCATCTTTTTGTAGTTTCTCTTCTTGTCACTTTAAGCCCTTCATGTTTCATTCTTCTTGTTTTGAATCATCAAATCAATAAACCCAACAATCTTCCCCTATTTGATGATGACAAAACAAACACATTCTTGTACAAACTTCCCTAGACGAAGTAGAGAAATTGAGATAATTAAATATCACCATGAATGAAACAATCCTGTCTTCCCCTTAAGCCACGCCATGCCACCACAGCATCTCTTCCCCTTTTTGTTATCAACAAACAGGGAACATATCCAAATATGATCTTTACCACTACAAACCAATACTACACATCTAATTCATCCCTCCAATGTTTCAAATTACCCTCCATGAAGTTTTCCGCACTAAAAATAAACCTTGAAAGAGTAGAAATCTAAACCATCAGTAGTAATACTAATCAACAGTAGTAAGAATCAAAAACTTCCCCTCGAGTGGTGCATGAACATCAAATGATTAAACACATCATAATAATAAGCTTCCCCTGAAACCAATGTGTTAATCATCTTCATGATTCTTCAAATCTGTAGGCTTTATATAATGTTGAAGAAAACTAATCATTACCAATTTGATGCTGAAGTAGAAGAAACCAACTTTGTGTCTTATGTCTTGTACTAAATACGAATTCGAACGTATACTTAACGTATAGGGAGATCGCAATCTCTTGACAATAAACACTGAGCACAGTAACGTAACTCCTTCAAGTGTTTGTCAATTCGTAGTCACCTGAACGAACTAACAAGTTACCTCCTGTCAAAAGGTATGATAAAACACAACCTTGAAAAATTCCACTTCATCGTCAAATAAGTAACAAATAATCATCTTCGCCAATAAGAACAAATAAATTCGAGCCATAAATCATTTAAGATAAAAAACCAAATCCAAAAATCAAATCCAAAAACCAAATCTGTGTGTGTAAAACCATCCAAACTCCAAACTTATCCAAGAACAAATCCATTTGCTGACCGATATCGAATAATACCAGCAATACAAAACTTATATCGGACAAAGCTAGCAGTACTAAAACTCCAATGAGCAATACTAACGAACAACTAGCAGTATTAACCGGATGCGCAACAGCAGAAACTTACAAAAGCAGTAGTAATTTTCGAAAGCGGTAGTAAGTAACGAGCAGTAGTAAAACTAGCATAGCAGTAGAAACATACTCGTAGCAGCAGCAATAATCAAAAGCTAGCAGCAGTATTAATGTTCAACGAGTAGCCTTAACATGAAAGCGTAGCAGCACTAAATATCAACATCGAGCAGCACCAAAAACTACTAGCAATCCAAGCAGCATAAACGAACTAACAACATTAACCAAATAACGAGCAACCCAAACTCTCTTGGCAGTAGAGTTATTAATCCCAGTAGTAACCTCAATCAATCGACTAAGATTAAATTAAATCTTATAATACTGAGTCGATCATAAATTACTTGATCCAAATAAAATTACCACCGTCCCACTATCTTGAAACAAGTACGAGGTATAGAAAATAAATTCATCCAACAGTGCACCATGATCTGACAACCTCCTCCATAATTGAATATTAAAGAAACAAAAACACAATCAAATCTTACCCCACAATTGACTTATTGATAAAGAATGATGCCACGATCACAGTACGAGGTATATTTAATTCTTATCAAAAGTCGAAGACGACAAAACAATTTAATGAATTGATATTTGAGTATTGTTTATAGTACGAGGTGTGATAAATTACATCAGCCAATCATTATGCGATTTACCAGTTGACAAACGTATTAAAAGTCGATACCTTAAAATTCGATTCTTGAGAAAACTTTAAACCTGATCGTACCATCTTCAAGAAATTGTTTCTTCGACAATAAACCTTGTTTAATCCCAGATATCACGAGCCCCTTGCTCTGATACCACCTGTAGAATCGTTTATAGCTCGAGGTTGTTTAGACCTCATATTATCTAGGAACATAATAATGAAAGCGGAATATTCAAACATAGAATCAACATTATTATGAACAAGGTTTTTCTTCATTATCACAATTAGCCTCAATATAATACGGTTACTCAACAGTAACTGGGATCAAAGATCCTTGAGACTAAACAAATCTAGGCGTTTACAAGAACCACGCCTAGAACACACATGAACTCTTTTAGTCGACTACATCTTTTTTGTGCACACATAAACTAATGACCCATGTCCTCTTTATATACTAGAGGATTAGGGTTTACAAAAAAGACAATTATAATACAATTAGGAAACTAAATATTCTTAGAATCTTTTAATATCTCCATCTTTTTGTAGTTTCCCTTCTTGTCACTTTAAGCCCTTCATGTTTCATTCTTCTTGTTTTGTATCATCAAATCAATAAACCCAACAAAGTTGCTCGTTGACGACTTAGCAATATCTGGAATGGTTGGAGCCGGAGCAAATGGATTGAAGAAAGCATTTTTGTCATAATGTGCTGGTGTGGGTACTTCTTGCGATAGGAGGGGATCTTCAGCTGCAGTCTCAGTATTGGAGGCAGTTTGTTCTACTGTTGATGATGTTTTTGTTGGAGGTGCATCTGCAGCAACTGCTGTTGTTGTAGTTACTGGTGTATCTGGACTTGAATTTGGATAGGTTGTGCAGCGAAACTAGTGGATACATCTGAAGCACGACTAACAAGAGAATCATCGAATACCGGAGCAAACAAGTCATCCAAATCCTTGCAGTTGAGAGATAGTGGTGCAGCTGATTGATCAGGAAAGTTTAGACGGTTAGAAGCGGGTCCTAAGCTATTTTGCTCAGAAGCCATTTCGATGAGTTCATCAAAATGAGCGTGTATTGTCTCTTGAATTTCCCTAGTTCGACGGTTCCAGATACGAAATCCTTTTGAATTTTCACAGTATCCAAAAAAGATTAGAATATCAGCTTTGGCTTTCCACTTTCCAAGGTCATCACGATCATTATTTGGGTAACAGAGGGCCCCAAATACATGAAAGTAATTCATGTTTGGTTTACGTTTGTGAACAAGTTCGTATGGGGTTTTGTGGTGCCTTTTGTTGATCATACACCGGTTTTGAGTGTAGCAAGCGGTTGAGACAAATTCAGCCCAGAGTTAATCAGGTAATTGAGCATTTATTAACATCGTTCTTGCAGCTTTCACTAACGACCTGTTTCGTCTTTTGACAACTCCATTATGTTCTGGGCTGCGTGCAATAGATGTTTGGTGTTCAATCCCTACTTTCTCAAAATACTCACAAAGAGTGTGACCGGATCTACACACACTCCTTGTGTTAGATGAATACTTTGAATGATGTCTAGTCTAGCACGCGAAATTTACTAGCTAGCACTTAGAAGATTTATTTGTTTGTGTTATGTTTTAACGAATTAACAAAGAATGAACAATGAACAATGAACACAATACTTCAACTTCAACGATTCAATATTATTAATCAATAATATGAGTGATCTCCTATCACTAGGGTTTACAACCTTGAATCTTAACAAAACAATACGTATTCTATATCTATCTACCAATTCGTTAACCTAGGCAATCCTTTTATAGACTAAGGATTCCTTTACAAGATAACTATCAACTAATCCTTATACGATATACATTAAATCTTTTCCATAAATATATTTACACGGTTTTATCATAAATAGTACAAACTTCTTCACTCAGCAGTACTAACTGCTTATGTCTTCAAAACTCTTCAGCAGTACTAACTTCCATCTTCAACACTACTAACTGCTATAGCTTAATTTCCTAACAATCCTCCCCTAAACTTATGATTTCTATCCAAATCACTAAGTTTCTTCAAATTAAGCTTCTTCTTCTGAATGTGGAAAATTCTTTCAAAAATCTATCCCATCAGTCACTTTAGCCTTTGACTTTTCTTTGCTCTACAAGGATGAAAATCTTTGTAACTAACAAGTCTGCCATCTCAGAGTCTTCTTCAACCTTGAGTCTTCCTTGTATCATAGCCAATAACACAAATGTTCTGAGTGGATAGTCTTTTTCCACCAATATATATAGATTTCTATCCCATCTGGAGTAGAAACTCTATGTACTCCACACGATTCAAATAAATACCAATACACATCTTTAACTTGAGCTTCAAATCTCCACATATTCTCCACTATCAGGTTCATAGATTCTCTTCAATTGAACCCATAATTCTTTATCTTTATCTTCAATGGGATCTTTATCTCTGAATCTCTCTTTCACTAAGCTCCATAGTTGATTAAGATCTTCTCTGTCGAAACCTCTGAGTAAATCTTCAAACAACTTGTACCTTTCAGAAATATCACCAAGTCTGATTATCTTCCATCCTTTCATTCTTCCATCAGTGAACACTTCCCAGTCAATGATTGGATGTTTTACTTGTAAAGGTTCGAGATAAGAAGATTCTGGAACAATCATCATCATACTCTTGATCTTCTCATTTGTTAACCCTTCTTCTTCAGACTTTTGTTTCTTTGCAGCATCAGATTCAAGATCTTCTGGGTTTTTTTTTTCTTTTTCCTTGTTATGTCTTATCTGATTGGAGTATTCAGCCTTGCATATACTTCAAAGAATTTCCTTTCAATTTCAGCATCTGTCCATCCAGTAAAGTCACTCAACTTGTAATCAGCTTGATTCTTCAAATAGTGCTTCATGAATTTGACTTTCTCCTTCCTGGTAGGTAACTTGGTCTTGTAACTAGACTTTTTCCTTTCTCTGATTCTGTGCATTAAGTTACTCCAAGTTGCTTCTTTATTTGTCTTCAAGATAAATTCCTTGAGCATCTCTGACTTTTCTTCTACATTTAACTCCTTTATCAGCTCTTCTTCTTTCATAAACTAGCTCAGCCGAAGTTTCACCAGTTAGAACTGCTTGATGCTCTGTCTTAGCAGTTGGAACTGCTTGATGCTCTGTCTCAGCAGTTGGAACTGCTTCAACAGTCTAAATTTTTTCTGCTTTATGGGTATCAGTCTGAACTGCTTCAAGTTCTTTTTCATCTGCATTACCACCAAAACCTATATCAAATTGTTCTTCTTCCTCTTCATTAAGCCTCCCTTGAGAACTTGATCCATCTTTGTCTTTACCAAATTTCCTCCCCTGTTTGGAAGAATTTCCACCATCAGCATCATCTGAATCATCTGAGTCATCACTAGAAGAATCATCATCCAATACCATCCTTGCCCTTTTCCTCTTGAGTTGAACTTTCAGCTTTTTCACCTTCAAAGATAACCTATGAAAAACTTTAGCAGAATTCTCCTTGTGGGCTTTGAGCTCATCCTTGATGCTTGCAAGATCTATCTCCAAACTTTCCACTTTGGCAGCTAGCTTGGTACATAATTCCGTCAATGCATTTTGGTTAGAACTACCCTCATCACTTCTAGCTGTGTGACCTGCTAGGAGAGGTGAATCATGGGAAAGGATCTAGGAACCACTCTAGGTGTTTCCCTTTTCCTATAAGTGATGCGCAAATGTGATGGTTGGGTTCTTTCAATTACTTGAGCGGATGTGTGATGGGGATCAGTTGGAACTGCTGAACCTTCACCCAACTCAGTTTGAAGCATTTGAGGAAACAATGGAACTGGTTCCTCTTGAAAAAGCCTACTAGCCATAGCCATATTTTGAAAAACCTTTGATTGAAGACTAGGAGTAGCAAAAATTTCAGTTGGTTTTGTAAGCAGGTATGTCTTTTTATTCAAAAGTGTTTGTACAAACCTGGGATACATTAAAAACTTTGTTTTGCTTGTAATATTAGATACCATACCCTCAAAAATAAATTTTGAAAAGTTAAAAACTCTGTTTGTAGACAAGCAAATGAGAGCAATAGCAATATTTGTAAAACCCCAAAATTAATATAATCCGAAATGACGAAAATACCCTCTGAATTTGAACTTATGAAAAATATGTAAATAACTTCATTTGAACATAACCTAAGTTACGAAACATATCAACTTAATATTAACTATACATTATGTAAATAATATGTACGAATAAAATCTCTCCATCGAACACTAATCTATTCAACCCATTTGATGTGTTTTATACACAATATTTTTGGCCCAAAGAATTAGAAACAAGAAGAGATAACTAAGGTTTGTCTAGCCCATTATGAAGGTCCATTCTTTCCCTTATTTGGCCCATTTAGAAAACTCGGTATTCTTTTTTTTTTTTTTTTTTTTTTTTTTTTTTTTTTTTTTTTTTCTTTTCTTAAAACCGATCTTCACAAACAAACAACCAAAAGAAACCCTAACTCTCCTCAAAAGTATCGGCTCTCCTTTTTGCTACTGCTCTTGTCGATCCCTTTGCTGCAGCCAAGAAGCCTCTAATCTTGTTATTGTTCCAAGGTAATCATGTTCTCATTGTTTCCTATCCATTCGAATTCTTGCAAAAGCCCTAACCGAGCCATGTATGTGTTTCTTTTTTTTTTCTGCCAATCGAACCAACAAGGAAGGAGAAGGATTGATTTCGTGTGGTATCTTGTGTTCTTGCTATTCGTGTGATCTTCAAGGGTATTGTATCATCATCTTTGTTCAATTCCTTGTCATGTGTTTGTGTTCTTGTCGAGTTTGTTCATAAATCATGTAAACAATATCCTACATAAAATGATAAGTAATGAAAACCCTAAAATCTTCTATGTACAAATCGACCATGAGCATATGTGATGAATTTATTCATTTTGATTATGTTAAGACCAGATGAAATCGACCTAAATATGCTATGAACTCACCTATAATCGTTACGTGTTAAGAACTAAAGATTAGAATGTTAAAAACCCTAAGAATTACATGAGGTGATAAGAACTGCTACTGATCTGGAAAAAGGTCCAACTTAAATCGAATGAAACTAATTGATGTGAACGTGTTTTTGGGTGTTTTCAAAGTCTAAAACTAAGTTCAATGAAATAGCTACCTGGGAAAATTAATTTGTAATTTTTGGAGGCTTGAAAGGTTACTTTTTGATTTTTAGAAAATTAAGTGTCAAATCAAATTTGTATGTTTGGAAAATCAGTAAGGGTTTTTGAATTTTAATTTACAAACCGTGTCGAATTAGAAGGTTTCCTTTGAATTTAGTAATTTTTGAGATGTCTACTAGTTACTGGAATTTTTGTAGAATTTTATAAATTTTATTGATGGGGTAAATAATTAATTTCTTTTCGGGTGTTTCATCAGATACGATTCTGGGACAGGTTAGGGAAATGAAATTTTCATTCGTACTTATACTAGTTAATAAAATCTGGAAAATTTAGGTAAAATACTAGGGATATTTAGGTATCTCTGTGAATTTTTGTAGATTTTATTTCGAAGTTATACTATGATTTATGAATTATTTAAAACAAGTCCAGATCATACCTAAAACCTGATAAAGTGTAATATGACATTTAAAAGGTGTTAATTGTTTATGTTCTAATACTAAAGGATCTAAATTGTTATTTTGCTAATACTAAAGGACTTAAATTGTAAGAACCTGTAACCTTACAATAATTACACTTTATACCCTAATTTTATGATAATTGCATAATTGGTCCTTAAACTTATCATAATTACTTAATAAACCCTCAAATGTGTAAAACTACCATAATAACCTTAATCATGTGAAAATAACCTTATGAACCTTAAACTACTAAAATGGTCATCATTAAATACTTTAAGTTGATTAAACGGGAATGTTAATGACAAGAGTTACTAAATATGGAGAATCACTTAAAATGAGTAAACTTACTTAAAGTGGAAACTTGCTAAATCTGGAAAGCTACTTAAAATGGAAGGATAACTAAAAATAGTAATTCTGTCTTCTACTCCTTTAGGTTCGAAGAGGGAGTGATTTGATCCCTGTCAGTTTTGCTACTCTTGTGTTCTTGCATTCGTAATAAGGTACAGATATTCTGCCCTTCTTGTAAGGAGCCTTCGTTTCTCTTGACTTCTGATTTTGATTCGTTTAGGATTCCCCAAGCCATTGCTATGTTCCCCTTGTATTGTGAACCTTGACTTGAACCTTTGCTTTGAACTCTTGTCTTGATCATTTGTTTCGAACCCTGCCTTGGACCCTGTTATGTTTCCTTGATACTTGACATGACCTGTTCATAACCTGGTAACCTGAATATTTAGGACCCTGGGATACTTAAAGGTTCATAGGATTTTATAACTACTTTTCTAAATTACATATGAAGAGGTTTTGAAAATTGCTTTTAAAGACTTTCATTATGAAAACTGATTTAAAGACCACTTTATTTTAAAACCATTTTAAAAGGATTACTTTTTAATAAATTGACATGAACCTTCTGGTATTTGACTTTTTTGATATTGACCTCCTGATAGTGAACCCCTGCATTGATCACCTCTCTTGAACCCTGATATGAACCCTGATATGAAATCTGATATGAAACTTGATATAAAACCTGACACTTGATACCTGATACTTGACACCTGAGACTTGATACCTGACCTTGACCCACAGTTTGAGACTACGAGCCACCCACTAGGCATGAGGGTTTCATGTCCATGTCATTGATGCACCGGTGGCATGAATCTAGGGCAGGAGAGTGATGACCTGTCCCGTCCCTGACCTGTTTCTGATTTACTTGTTACGTAGAGGAAGACCCCGTGGCCTACTAGGGCGTATGGATGCATCCTAGACCTGACCTGGTTTGTTTGTATTACTTGTATTATCTGGTGACTAACGAGTGTGTGCGATACACGTCTTTCACAATCCTGGGAGCCCGCGACTCCAACCCCTGGAGGTATCCCCTCACCCTGTACCTGGTATGCTGAGGTCACCCCTCCATACACCCTGATATGTGATTTGATATGATATGTACTATTTCTGGGCTCGTGGTGGATTACTGTTTATGTTACCCTATGACTTGATACTAGACTTGACCTGTTTCGACTTGGGATGGTGGTGGGTTATGGTTTCCTTTACACTGAGCCATTGTAACCATTTCTTGATAATCTTTTCCATTGTCCTTTCTACTCTTGTTACACCTTGTGCCATTTCATTATTTCACCATCCCTTATTACTGCTTTGTATCGTTATATCTGTTCACTGAGCTTTCGTAGCTCAGCCGCGTTTCTTTTTCCCGCGGCAGGTTTTAGTTTGGAAGCTGGGTATAAGCGGAGAGTACCATGGATATAGAAGGCCCGACTAGCTATGGAAGAGTATTAGAAGAACTTATAGTTAGACTTAGAAACTTTTGTATTGTAACCTTGTAGTTTCATATTTCCTTTGTAACCATTGAATTCTATTGTATTATTAATGTCAAATGCTTGTATTTGTTCAGATATAGAACCATCGTTGTGACATCTTTACCCTTGTCGGGTTGGGGTGTTACAATATTGCTACTGAACTGCTCCCAAGCAGTCCTTTTAGGACTTAAACAACTTAAAAGGGTATGTATCAAAAATCTCCATTGAGGTGAGAAACATCCTTTTTGAAAAGTTAATTTATGTTCAGATGTATCATACCCCATTTTGGTAAGTTCTTCCCATATTTCAGTGTTAGGCATAGTGTTAATACCATCTGAGTCATTTAATTTAAGATGTCTCCTAATTATAGACTCGGTAACAACAAAAGATACACCATCCACTTCCGAATGAATTTCTGAGTCTCCATCTTCACTAGTCAAGACAGTAGTATTCTGCCAGAACTGTGTGATGTGCGAGACATAAAGAGTAGGAGAAACAGTTAGAGCATACCTTATGTGAGAGTGGTTGAGAAAGTCCACAATCTCATAAAACTTTGGTCCATCTCCCTCCTCTGTTTTCTCAAGAAATGAAACTTGATTATAACGTTTAACAAATTCCAATCCAGCCATTCTTAGTGATGAAAAATGAAAGATTATAGCAATACGATGATCGTTTAAATTGGAATTGAGTTTTTATGTAGTCGCTTGGGATTTATAGGTACTGTTTAGGGTTTTGCGAGATATGCGTATGAGATAAATTATCTTTAAAAAGAGAATAAATAAATTTATGGTAAAAAGATAATTATCGTCTATAAAAATCCCTATAAGTACCTTAAGAATAACGGTTTTACCCCAACGGCTAGAAAATTAATTACTGACAGATTTTTACAATGGCTAGTTGAACCGTACTAACTTTGTACTAACCATACCAACTATTGGAAAATTTTTGTTGAGCCGTATGAACTTTTGAAATAAATTTTAAAATACGATGACTCAAACATAGTTTTTAGCAAACTATCAGCTATCAACGAATTTGATATGTCTTTGCCAATAGCCGTTTGCTTTGGACTAACCAACTCTTCACACTTGGATATGGTGAGCTGATAACCATACAATTTTTGGTAAATTGTCAACCATCAACGGATTTGATTAGTATTTACCAGATACCGTTTGCTCTGGACTAGTTGGTTCTTATGTGGGTAAGACATGGTGAACCAATTACCAATTGTTATGTGCAAAGATCACACACTCAGCTCCAAATCACCATTACAGTCCAAAACATATAGCATTAAATTCCTTGGTGTTTATCATCCAAAACCTGCAAGTGTTAGTCCAAAAACAAAGAAACAAGCCACAAAGCACTTGTCTCATAATATAAAAGTATATGACTAACAATGCACATTACAAGAAAAATTAATTTCCTTGTGGAACCCAAGCTAAAACAGACTTAGGCTTTCCTCTTGCATCAACATAATCCATTCTTTTCAAAACAATTTTAGTACCATTAGGTTTGATAGGTCTCCAAACCTAACATGCTGAAGCATTCACACCATTTCCCATGTTTCCCTTAGCAGTGTTTTTATTCACACCAGTACCAATTACTCTGCTAGCAATTGGAACTGTTGGCTTGGTAGTTGTTACCTTAGGTTTCCAAACTTGATTTTTTACAATTGCTTTGTGATGAAATGGTCTATTAAGAGTTGTTGGTGCTGATTTGGAAAACATTTTTGCACCTTGAACTGTTGGCCTTGGGTGAACAGGTCTAATAGGTCTGACAGTCTGAACTGCTGGTCTAGCAGTTTGAATTGGTCTTTGGCCAGACTTTAATAGAACTGATCTGGGTATCATTCTATCATTCCTAAGAAAAGATTGAGGTCTTGCTATGCTCAACCTATGATTTGTATATCTAGATACCCATTTATCACAAAAATCTGCAAGATGGTCAAAGCTACCACATAAATAACAAGCTTTCCTATAACAGACAAAATCATCCCCTAATTGGGGAGATTTGAGGTCATTCCAGTTCCTTTGGTTACCTCTTGGCTTGTTTGTGGTTCTATACATTTCTGCATACCTAACTGTTGGTCTAAAAGGTTTGGCATTTGATCTAAGCCTAACAGTCTCAGGTTTAACCATCTTTGGAACTTTTGGTTCCTCCACTTTAGCACTAACAGGCTTAACCACAGCCTGATCATTCTCATCATCAGAAATCCATTCTTCAATGATTGGAGCATCTGATTCCTTAGCTGAGGACCTATCAGAAGACACCTTGTCCTCAGATAGTGATTTATCACTAGCACTTTCATACACAGGTTTATCAACTACATCCTTCTTGGGTTGAGGACCATATTTAAGCTCAGGTAGTTGAAATTCAGGTAGACCTGTGTGTTCTAAGTCTATGCCTGGGGGTGTTGGAATTCCTCTATAGGGAGGTGGAACTGACTTATAACCTAGGCCTGACTTAGCTTTATTAAGGATTTGACACTCAACAATCTTACTAACACCCTGAGTTGCAAATTCTAGTGTGTCAACAGTCATTTGAATGTTCTCCTTAGCTTTCTTAACCTGTTCTAGCTCATGTTTCAACACAGTAATTTCATTCTCCCTAAACATTAAGTCTCTCTTAACAATAATCATATCATCAAAAAACTTTGACTCATTACTTTTATAATGAACAATTTGTTCTTCTAACACAGCTAAAGCCCTCTTATGATTTGCTAAACTAAAAGCAGTTTCAACTAGCTCTTTTCTCTGATTCTCATATCTTGTCTTAAGTGTTTCTAGATCTTTTAAAGCTTCACAAGATTTAGAACATTTTGAAACTTGTACCTCAGAATCTGAGAATGCCATGAGAGCAACCTCTGTAGATGCTTCTGCTTCCTCCTCTACAATGTAGCTCCAGTCAAACCCTAAGCCATCAATGGCAACCATGGCTTTCGAGCTTGAATCAGTAACCTCCACAACCCTTGCCTTGTTTCCATATCCTCTGCTCTTTCCATCTTGTTGACTTGGCAATCTGCACTCCCTTGAATAATGACCTTTCTTGTGGCAGTTGAAACACTCAATCTTGGACTTGTCATACCCTGCAACATCATTGCTGTTTATGACAATCTTCTTGCCAGTCTTCTTCAAGAATCTCCTAGCTCTCAAGCTGAGAAGAGAGATCTGCCACTTGATATCCATCTCTTCAATATCATCTTCATCAATCTCTTGAAGATCTGAATGAGTCAACATACTTCCATTGTGCTGAGTAGTCAAGAAAGCACAATAAGTATCTTCATTCAAAAGTCCACTAGTACTGCTTGAGGTGCTAGCAGTACCAAGGTTTCCACTAGCAGTACCAACTGCTCCAGCAACTTGCACTTCTTTATCTGGACTTGAGGTACTGGGAGTTGATACAAAGGCCAAATTCCCTAAACTTGAGCTTGAGCTTGATCCAGCAGACTTCTTAATATCATGTTCAACTATCTTGAAGTTGCTATAGAGATCCATTAAGCTCATGGAATCTATATCAGGCTTGTTTTTCCATACAACCACATGCATGGCCCATTCAGCTGGTAGACTCCTCAGAAATTTGGAGTTGAGATCTTCCTGAGGCATCTCAATTCCTAGAACAGCCAACCGACTCACTAGTTTTTTAAGTCTATTAAACATATGATCTAGTGACTCGTTGCTTGTTGCTGAAAAATTCTCAAACTGTTGCTTGAGAAGAGTCTTCTGAGATTTCTTGGTGGCTTCATTCTCACCATATCTTGCAACAATGGCTTCAAAAAGGGTTTTAGCACACTTGAACTTGCTAAAATTCAACAACTGGTCATTGGGAATAGTTATCAGAAGCAAACTTCTAGCCTTAACATCATTCTTGTGCCTTTCCTTCTCTTCAGTAGTGGTTGGCTTTGTCTGCACATTAGTCTCAGATTTTCCTTCAACAACAGTTGTTGTTGTTACGGGTGTAAAGGAGTTTCCTTCTTCAATGATCTCCCAAAGAGTATAATCTTGAACTTGGAAGAACGGCTCAATTCTTAATCGCCACATATCGAACTCATTGGGCTTAAGCATTGGAAGCTTAGCAGCAATGTTAGTCTGACTTATTGTTGTCTCCATGTCCATCTTTACTTGAACAAATTCGTCTGGATCTTCTAAACCAAAGTATCAGCAACCTGTCTCTGATACCACTTGACTGGATCTACACACATTCCTTGTGTTAGATGAATACTTTGAATGATGTCTAGTCTAGCACGCAGAATTTACTAGCTAGCACTTAGAAGATTTATTTGTTTGTGTTATGTTTTAACGAATTAACAAAGAATGAACAATGAACAATGAACACAATACTTCAACTTCAACGATTCAATATTATTAATCAATAATACGAGTGATCTCCTATCACTAGGGTTTACAACCTTGAATCTTAACAAAACAATAAGTATTCTATATCTATCTACCAATTCGTTAACCTAGGCAATCCTTTTATAGACTAAGTATTCCTTCACAAGATAACTATCAACTAATCCTTATACGATATACATTAAATCTTTTCCAATAATATCTTTACACGGTTTTATCATAAACAGTACAAACTTCTTCACTCAGCAGTACTAACTGCTTATGTCTTCAAAACTCTTCAGCAGTACTAACTTCCATCTTCAACAGTACTAACTGCTATAGCTTAATTTCCTAACAGAGTGTGATTCTTAAATTCGGTTCCGTTATCTGTTCTGACTTTTCTAACGGTATTGCGGAGCTGAACCTGAATTTTGGTGAGAAAGGTGATGATCATCGAAGGAGCTTGATGTTTGGTGTGAAGAAAGTAGACCCAAGTCCATCTTGAAAAATCATCGACGATTACCAATATGTAACGCTTCCCATTGATTGTTTAAACTCGCATTGGGCCACACAAATCCATATGGAGAAGTTGGAGAACATGATCTGTACTGTGCTCGGTTTTAGGAGGAAAATGAGCACGAGTACTCTTCCCTTGTTCACATGCTGGACAAAGGTGATCTTTAGCATACCGAAATCTTGGAAGACCGTCGACCAGTTTATGACGAGCAAGATCTGTCATTGTCTTGAAATTCAAATGGGACAATCGTTTATGCCATAACCATGATTTTGTAGAGTGTTCCTTGGAGAGTAAGCAAATTGGAGAAGAAGCGGTCATGTCTGACATAGAAATGGTGTAAAGACTCATTCCACATTTTCCTGACATGAGGTCGTTTCCTTGTAGATCACGAACAAAGCAGGTTTTTTTTCCCTAAATGCAACTTCCAAGTCATCATCATAAAATTGTCCTACCGAGAAAAGGTTATGTCCAAGCCCTTCAACGTAGTATACACGACTAATCTCGATGTTTCCGTTGACATAGTCCCTATAGCCCATTATAGCAGCAAAGGGATCATTCCCGAATTTGACCGTTCCTATGAACTTTGTAACAAAGTTTACTAGAAGTTTTAGGTTGCCTGTCATGTGTCGGGAACATCCGCTATCAACAATCCAAAGGACGATTTGAATCACTTGCATCACAAGAAGGCAATGCAGATGGAGAGACGGTAATGGTGGAACCCGTTGGGTTAGTAGTACAGTTTTTAAGCATTTTAGGTGACCAAGTAAAACTAGGTTTATGCTGTAGCCAACGTTGCCATGTCCAACTAGATTCTGCTTTCTTCTTAGTAAATGCACTAGGTGATTGGATTGTTTTTGTAGCAACTATGGTTTTGTCTACGGCAGTCTTAGAAACTACATTTGGCGGTTTTCCTAAGATTGACTTAGCAGCAGTAGTGGGCCTAGTGGAACTGCCATATGTACATTTCTAATTACGAGACAAAAGAGTCTTTGCAACACATTTATTATGATTTCCAGACAATATACTTGTACGACAAAACACACAATAAGCATCAACAATAACATCATTCAGAACATTCATAGTCTTAGTATTTGTTACATCATAATTAGAATTACACATATTAAAGTTTGATTCTACATTAGACATAACATGCTTTTTATTCAGATTCCTAATGTGGTCTTCTACTTCTTGATCTTTAGGTGTGCCGCTCTTACATTGCCAGATACTAGTATTCTGTTTTTTCTTTTTAGTCTTGGATCTACTAACGCTAGTAGGGGTGCCTAGTCCTGTAGAAGTCGAAGCATGTACATTAGTGGTCTGAGGGGATGCTTTCTTAGGTGTCTCATCTACTTTGTACATGCCTGGTGCAATCACATTTTTGTGAACAAATTTCCCTTTTTCAAGTAATTTGATTTTCTCTTTCAATTCAATGACGATGTGTTTTTGTTCTTGAATTTTGGAATCTAATTCTCGGTTTAAGCAAACAATGTCATTTCTATTTTTACAAACTTCATCAATGTCCTTTTCATACTAAAAAATTTGATGTTTTAAAATAGCATTTTCTTTTTCAATATTTTGAATGTTGGAAGCATGACTGTTTTGAAAGGACAATGATTCTTTTTGACTTTGTAATTTTAACTCAAAGTCAAGACTCTGAGTCTGACACCATTGCAACTTTTGATTGAGTTGGAAAATTTCTTTTGAAAATTTGTTTTCCACATCATCATTGACTTTGCGAAGTCTCTCATTTTCTCTTTTCAAATTATCAATCTCAAGTCTCAACATTTTAATATCAACAGAATGATCATCAATAAGCATTTCATTACAAGACACATAAATGGAATTCATGATCACAGATATAACATCAGAACATAGAACATTCTCCAAGAGTCGATCTGATTCTTTTTGTAAAGCTTTGTTTTTATATTTTTGTTTTGAGATCGTTTTTTCTGTTGCGTCAAAATTGTTCGTCATGGATTCAACCTCTGATTGAAGTTCCTGTTCCCAATGTGTAGCACAAAGTCGGAGGTGTTGAACATGTGGCAAAAATTGTTTTTGAAAAACTTCTCTCTTTTCTTTTTCATAGGGAGAAAGAAAAGTAGAGACTTTTATCTCTGAATTTTGTTCAATTGCTTATTCCAAAAATTGTATGTCTTCCATAAATGTATTAAAACGAGGATGGTTACCCGCGCGTTGCTGCGGGGTGGTTGCATATGAAAGATTTAAACAACCTAGTTTTTAGTTTATCACGTAAGCCGGAACTGTTTCTTTGCAACCCGGCCACTCCTTATTTATAACTTATATGAGAGATTTGGTATAAAAATATTGCTATTGTTACATGTCCCTGTAGCTCCCCTCATAAAACACTTTAGTGACTGTAGCTCCACTCACAAAACAAAATAGATGCTTCAACTTCATACTTATATTTTGTATTCTATTTTCTTTAATTTTGGTAGACACTACATTATTAGAGAAAAATGTATTTGCAGTTCGATGTTAGGAGTTTTTTACTTTTATTTCACGGTGTGTGTGTAAAGAGAGAAAACATTAACACGTGGAAAAAAATATTATTAACGGTACTATTGATAATGGTGTGTATAGAGAGGGAAAACATTAATATGGGAAAAAAAAATATTATTAACGGTATTATTCATAATACTTTATATCATCTCACAAACTAAAAAAAAAAAAAAAGAAAACAGAAAAAGTACACATATCATAATCTCATAACAGTTATAAAAAGAGTGTGGAAGCAAGCAATTTTTGACGTTTTGGGTTGAAATGTAGGATACCTGAGTCATCCAACTTGATTCTATTTGGCACCTAATACGTTAACATCAATTATAAATGAGTGCGGAAGAGGAATAATATTTAAAAATGTGGTGCATTGGTGTTTGCCCTCAAATATGGCAACATGCATAAAAGAATATAATTTTTTTTTTAAATATAGAATAATTAAATTAGCAATGTCAATAATAATATATAGAAGCAAGCATGCTTTTATTTACAATAGGTAAAATACTACAAGCGCAACTATTCATGTAACTGTAGCAATCCTCACATATTCTTGTAACTGCAAGAAAACCCAAAATCTCGGGCTGAGAATTTTTGGGTGGTGATACTGGATTCGCAGCTGTTCGATCTCAAAGGGATGAAAATCTGAGAGAAAATGAATAGGGTGGGCCACCAATAATAAAATTGGATTGTTGCAGACGGCGGTATTTGCATCAAACAACTTGCGATACCATCCTTTTTAGTTTAGTATCTATCTTTGATGAAACATAGATGGGCAGCAAACCTGAAAAGATGCATAAAACAAAGGTTTTTGAATGATAGGCATTTAATGAAGGCTGGTAAATTCTGTAAATACAAAAGAGCTTATCTATCTAACGAAATGTATAATATAGATCTGGTCTAGTAACAGAGATTTTCAAGATCAAGGTGAATGTACGATGTTGTGTATGGTCATGTAATTTTGCAATGGAAGCAAAAGAGAAACATAATTACTTTAACCTAGAATGTGCAGCTATGCTAAACTTCTATACTGATTTATTAACATAAACCGTTCACTGATGTTTTTTCCAGGCTCTTTTTGGAAGAGTTTTACAGAATTACCAGACACAATTCATGAAACACGTTTGATATGGCTAGTTATATTTAGAATCTATAACTAACAAACCTGTTATAATAAAGGCGAATGCGTACCTTACTTTCCGACGATGTTTTTAGAACTTGGTATATGCATCCAATTATAACAGATTGATCCTAAGTAGGTACGGTGAGATGAGGTAATGCAGATGATATACCTGCAGATGAATGAACAGAAAAACATATAGGAATTTCTGAATATGGCAATAATAGGTCAGCCGAGTCTGCATATGAAATAAGCAATTGCACAAAGCCGGGTAAAACAAAAATATAAGCCACATAAGATTCAATAGATCTAAAATACTAAGAAAGCACAAATGGTTGTCTATATATAAAAGAAAGAACTGAGATAGTTACTTTTGGCCACAAAGCTGTCACATACCTTATTATAAGCAAGGGTTATTGACAAATTTAGAGTTGAAGAACCTAGCAGCTGTTGGATATACATAGTGTATTAGGACGCCAAAAAAAGGAAAACTCACCTGAACCAGTAAATTGTAGCAGCACTTATCTTTTGGTGATCTCGTTATGAGTGGCCAATGTAGTTACTGGTTGTGACCAGGTAGGTACATTTTATTAGTGCTAAAAAAAATAATAACAATTTGAGAGTGAAAGCAACGGCGGTTATAAGGTTTAAGCAAATAAAAATTACGAACTTCAACTGCATTTTACATACCTTGAATATATGTGGGTTGCATTTAATGAGAACAGCAACGATAAATGGTGTACAATGTGTATCGTTAAACATATTTGTAAAAATCGTTGGACAACAATTGGTGTTCCATTTGGCACTGATCTTCCAAAATTCCATCCTGTTGTTGATGAGCGCGAAAAAATCTGGGGATGGCAATCATATAAAAGCCGGTTATCGTTTAATATGCTTTAATTATAAAGAAGTGAGAGGAAACGGAAGATGACATTGTCACGAAGTAATCTCGTTTCGTGGTTGTCAAATAGGCGAAAGTGTAATTATTTTATTTGCAAAATAAGGAAAATAACCTGCTATTGATATTCTAATTACGGCAAGACAAGTATATTAAAAAACCAAGAAAAAAAAAAAACAATATTTGATTAAACCCAAGCTTGAATCTGCAAAGAGTTACCTTATATTGTGGAGAGCAGTAGACATCTTCTTTGGCCTCCTGTTTGGTTTATTGAGCCGGTGTAACCTAACAGCTGTTGGATATACATAGTGCGTTAGTAGGGAAAAAAAAGCGAAAGCCATTGAAATATGTAAATTGTAGCAGCACTTATCTTTAACGTTTGGCTTGCATTTAATCAGAACAGCGATGACAGATGGTATACATGGTGTATCATTATTATGGGAGGTTTGCGTAAACATATTTGTAAGAATCGTTCCACAACAATTGTCCATGAACAACATGATTGAATTTGTAAAGATTAGTGGCAAATGAAATAGGATGATGAGAAAAAGTAATTTGCACCAAATCATTTGCCACACCATCCTCTTCCATTTGGCACCGATCTTTCAAAATTCCATCCTGTTGTTGATAAGCGTGTAGGAATTCCAAACCAGAAAAGTGCAGGCCTCCGATTTGCAAAATAAGGAAAATATCTTTTGAGTCAGAAAATCTGCTAAACAATACTTGATTAAGCTTAAAATTCAATCCGCAAAGAGTTACCTTATATTACGGAGAGCAGCAGGCATCTTCCTTGGGTTCGTGTTTGGTTTATTGTGTTCGTGTATTAAAGACGTATATCCACCAGTTATTACGCTCAGATTTGAAAAGAAGCAGAAAGAATGGTAGGCTGCACCATGGCTGCAAAGAAACACGGTTGCATAATATTGCCATCCGGTTCTTGCCTGGCCAAGCTATGCAAACAATATTTTGCAGCCTACTTCATTCAAATCTGTATTTGGATGGCAATCATCATAGCATTGGTGGATGTTTGTTTTGGTATGGAAAATAGGGATAAAAAGTATAACTGTTAACCAATATTTGGGTTGCTGATATGAAAATATATACATAATAATTAAGGAAAATGGAATAAAACCGATGATTTTAAAGATGATATGAAAAATGGAATGCCGTATGTATTTAACTATAACAGCAACCACAGATGATGTACATCGCTTGTCAATATTAGCAAATGAAAATCACCTGCAATTTTTTTTCCTGATACTAATATTTTATGCTATGTATCTCTTACGTCAAGCTTGTTTCTACATGCTTATACCTGCAATGCGAGAAAAGGTCCTGGTCAACAATACGATTTCAGTCAAAAAGATAGATGGGAAACGAAAGAGGATGGTGCGAAGAAGTAATTTGCACCAAATAACTTATCACAGCATTCTCTTTTGCTTCCCATCTATCTTTTTGAATTGTATCCTATTCATGACCAACACCTTTGGTGGAGTTGCAGGTACAAACATGCAAAAAAAAACTTATCATGACAGATACAGAGCATCAAATGTCAGTATCAGTAAAAATAAAATCTTAGCTGATTTTCAATTGCTAATATTGGCATGCGATGTACAACATCTATTGTTGCTATTATGGTTGAATGCATATGACTTTGTTAGTATTAGATTCTTTTCTAAAACGATTGTCTAATATGTTCAATGAAAACTATAAATAACAAAGGCAGTTATCAGGCTCAGATTTTGTAATCAAACATGGTGAAAAAGATGTATGATCAACCATCGGCGTTAACAAAAACGGTTGCACAATAATGCCATCCAGTCATTGATATGTCAACCGGTGATCATAATCTTTGAATATTGAGTCTGTTAGTTTTAGAAAATATGGTAGAATCATTATAGCCTTAGCCAAATTGAAATAATGTTTATTATATCTATTATACATTTATGGCGTGACCCATCCAATGTTTATTACACAAATATTGTAAAATTGGAACATGAGTCAGCCAGTTTGAATGAGCAAGAGCTCTAACCATAGTTCTGAAATTCAAATACCTGTGCATATATTTTGGACTTTGCAGCGTATGCAATCGTAGAAAACAAACACGGCTACATAATTATGCCACCTAATGTTTGTGACAGCAACTGCTATTAGCGTCATTTTTTTAACCAAACCGCCTGAAAAACAGGCACAACCCAACATCACTGCAAACAGACATCAAAAGTAGCTGCATCAAAGCATACGTTAAGAAATAATATAAACAGTGTCAATGTAAAATGGTAAGGTCTGGCTACCTACGGATGTAAGGTTGAACGCCGAACATTAGGTAACAGCTAAAAAAAATGGCAGTTGATCATCATAAGGCATTAATATTTTTGGGCAAAACAAAATTGTCATATCCGCATACTAAACAATTTTTTTTACGCAAACCATCACTTAACTCATCTATAAATTTTGTTAGATACGTATTCACCATGGTTGCAAGCACAACTCAAAAGTGTGCTGGCATCCGATTGTGTGAAACGACACCTACACCAAATCACCACAATGAATAAGCCAGAGCAAAAAAACAAAAGCACAACTCAAAAGCGCGCTGCCATCCAATTAAGCTAAACGATACCCACACCAAATCACCCCAATCAATAAGGCAAACCAAACAATGAAAATAGATCAACATGTTTCATTGGCTATCATAATTGCAAAGCAAAAGCCACAACACTGAAAGAACACTGGCACATAAAAATATTTACGACACAAAATACCCTCTTATGGGCAATATTATTTCAGAGAAAAAAAAAATCTTCCAACACAACAACAAAAAGTCGGGCAAACCAAATTCAGAGAACAACCACAATGCATAAATAGCCTCAAACGAAAAAAAAATAACAATAATGAGAAAAATAATATTAATGATCAAATACAACAGCAACACAGAGAAAGCAACATCAACAATTAACTATAGTATGCAGCAGCAGCAACATTGTCATCACAACAGCAGTTGAAACCAACGAATATTCAAAGGAAGAAGTCTAAATGAAGATAAAAAAGTCAGCTCACCAAGCAACATCAGTCTTTTGTAAATATAGGAACTTTTAGCAGCAGCTGGTAGCAGACAATATGGATCCAAACATGTTTATGCACCACCTACACAAACATGCCTGGAAACCACTAACGAAATAGTAGTCTTGCAAAAAGAGGTCGAAACTTCATCAGGGTTGCATAGAAACCTGGTTGCATGATAGCAAATGGTCTACCATGCCATCCAGTTCTTGCCCTCGCAAGATAATGTTCAGACCTCCAAAGGCCAACAACTGTAATGTCACCAAAAAAAGAATAAATAAAAAGGTTAAAAAAAATAAATAAAGCACAACGTATGTAATAAAACAACAATAAGACAGCACAAAACGTGAAGCAGCAAATCAACAAATAACGCGACCGCAAAACCAATACAGCTAACAAAAAAAGGAACACACCAACACAGTTAAATACGACAACAAACAAAGAATTATTGCAAAAAAAAACACAACCTAAAGTTTCAATAACACCTTATAACTAAACATTACCAGAAACAAACACTTTTTCAATAACCAATTCGCAAACACATCAAAGCATACAAAATACCAAACAAATATCGTAACACAATCGATTATGCTAAAAACCGAAGTATAACAAATAATACCCACAAAAAGTTTAAACATCAACTGACGAAATTAACAACAACAACAACCGAAAAACCCATTGCCAATCCAACACCAGATCCAAAAGTCTGGATATAACCAAACGACTAACTGTAGATAAACAACCAAACATAATAAAAAAACAGAACCTACAACGAAGGACTGTATGCAGCAAAAGGTTAAACATCAACTGATGAAATTAACAACAACAACAACAACAAAAAAGGCAAACAACCAGATCTATAATGAGTTCGATCACAAAACCTATTGGCAAACCTAAATCACATGCAAAAGTCCGGATATAACCAAACCACTAACTGCAGATACAACAACAACACAAACAACCAAACATAACAAAAAAACAGAAATCAAAGCACCCGTTTTTTTTCAGGAACAAAAAGCAGAGCAGCTAAATTAGATCCAAAAGTGTGGTTATAAGCAACCTAATAACTGTAGCAAAAACAAATGGCCTAAAAAGAACCACACATTTAAAAAATTAATAAACACACTATTCGTACCACTGTAGTTCCCCTCACAAAGCACTGTAGTAACAAAATAACCCACAAAGTCGGATCGGAAAATGCAAAATAACCGTCGGGTAAAGATACCAGAATTAATCATCCCGGATCTCAAGGAAAAGAAGAGCACGTGAGTGAAGGGCAACAGTTCGATGACCCAAGAGCAACCCAATGCCTAACCCAAACCCGGGCTCAAACGGGTAGAAACAAAATGTCGGGCGAGTCGCGCCATAAATTTATAATAGATATAATATCTAAGGACAAGACATTGTTTTGGCAATGGTGCAATTACACCTGATTTTGGTAAAGGACCATTGACTTTTGCCACTGTGTTCACAGGACCAACCTTAGAAGATTCATTCATTTCTATTAAAGACCATGACTGTTCTGATTTATCTTGTTGTGGTATGAAGGTGTCGTTAATATGAGGTACTCTTGAGTAATCATATGGTTTATTAAATTTGACATTGCTCATTTTAGATCGACTTTCTTCATCCTGTTCCATTTCCTTTTCACGATTATAAACAACAACATGCATGATAGAGTCTTCAAAAAAATGTTCTGCACTATATAACTTCGGATTTTCCTTGAGTGCTTTATGTAAAAAACATGGTTTGTCATCCCCAATAGCAAATCCATATCCTTGGGGATTTTGCTTTAGATAAAATTTCTAAATGGTTGTTACTGACTCACGAGTTTTATACACAACTTTTTGAAACTCTTTAAGTTTACATTCTAATTCAACAATTTCTTCAAGATAGGAATCAACCCATTTCCTTGATACTTGATTGTGTTCAGAAAAATTATCTTGACAAATTGACAACTCTGTTTTTGTTTTAGAAAGTTCAGAGTGTAGGATGTCAACTTGTTTTTGAAAATCCAATCTTTCTTGTTCATTTGTAAAATCAAGTCATTTTTGGAAACAAATAATTCACGTATCTGATGTTCTAACTCTTGTTCTTTCACAAAAGATTGTTGGAATGCAACTTCAAAACTTTTTTCTCGTTTTTCTTTTGTTTCATAGTCAGAAAGTTGAAGTTTGTAGCACTCAAGATCCTTAGTCAAAAATGCAACTTTCGCTTTTAAATTTCTATTAATCTTATTGCATTTATCAATTTGGGATTTCTGCGAGTCTAACTGGGTTTGGGTGGTCAAGAGCAAGGTCATAAGCTCTAGATCTGGACCAAGCAAGAGATCATCTTGTTTTAGTTGATCATTATTATCATTATCAAGAGGATCATCAAATGAAACAACCGGGTTATTTTGTTCTTCATCAAATGTAACTACGGTGTTTATTTGGTCATCGACTTGAGAAGATAAGAATGAGTCATCTTGACCAACATGCTCTTCAGCTGATACAGATGCAGAGGGAGATACTATTTCATGAATAAGACATGTTGAGTCTGGTACCTGAGACAAGCCATCTGTATCATATACAGGGCATGTTTCACCCATGTGCATCTCTTGCATATTGGCGATCAACATCATGGCTGCATTGGCTTCTAGATCCTCCATATCATCATCTGAGTAAGCATTAGCCATGAAGTTGGGCTCCTTCTCTCTAAGTGTGCCCCCAGCTTCATCTTTAAGAGCAAGAAGAAGAGCTTCATTGTGGTACACACTGCCTCTTGTCCTTGGCTTAGGGCACGCATTGGCCAAGTAACCTTTCCCTCCACAGTTGTAACATTTCACAATTTTAGCCCTCCTCTGTGTGTTACCAACATTGTTCCTACTGCTTCAAGCTGAATTAAACCTCTGCCTACCTGAGTTTCCCATATAGCTACCCGAACAATATATCTCCCAGAAGCTCTGTTTTGAATCTCAACTCTGCCATCATGAACAACTGCCTGATTTCGAGTGTTGGATGAAGAACGAAGACAGTTGTTGGATTCGTTTGAAAACTTGCTGAAAGCTTTGGAAATTAAAGCAAATCCTTTGTTCAATGAATTAAAAGCATCGTCTTCATCACTGTTGACATTGGAGTAAAGCATAGTATCGGTGTTGTCATATGGAACCAGTTGATTATCAGTTTGTTGTGGTGATGCTTCATATGGAACAAGCTGACTTGATGAAGTTTGTGAGGGATAAGCAGAATGATGTTGTGGTTGGAAAAAACTCTGATTTGATTGGGGAGCAAAATGAGACTGAGCAATCAAAGCTAGTGAGTTTGGAGTTATTGACGGTGAATAACCTCCACGAGCTGCTCTGTCTTTATCAACCTCTGACTGGTGATGCTTCAAGTAATCATACAACGACACATATGAGGCATTGTGTAGATTCTTTGCTTGATGTACAAAGGTAACATACTTCTACCAGTCAGGTCCAAGACAACTTAGGAACTTAGTATTCACTTCAATCCTGGGTAAAACGATGTTATGCCTGTCCAATTCGTTGATAATGTTGGTAAACCTATGGTAATAAGACTCTAAGGATTCTCCAGCTTCAATCATAAACATGGTGTATTCTAGATAGAGTTTTGATTCCATATCCTCTTGGTTTAACTCAGTTCCTTCCATGAGAAGATGAACATGTTCCCACATGTCCTTAATAGTCTTTTGTGCATCAATACTTTTGAAGATAGGATTGGGAATTCCTTGAAGGATGTAAGACATTGCTAGTTCATTGGCTTCTTTCTGAAGTACTTGTTCTGCTGTAAGCTGAGCATCAGGAACTGGAGTTACAGTTGCTTCTCTTAGAGGAATGGCATTTGGATCGCCAGGAACCGTTGTGGTAGGTACTAGAAATGGTCCTTCAATAATTACTTTTTTCAAGTACTTTCCATGTGGTTTCTTGAGTTCAATAAACCGTATAAATTGACTTGACCATTGCACGTAGTTACCCGGAGTGAGCATTGGAGGTGTATCTAAGGATCCGGCCTCGTGTCTTGATTGTTGACTGCTAATTGCTTCACACATTTGGTCAAACCAGTGAGGTTGTTTAGGTGGAAGTTGGTAAATTTGCATCTGCTGTTGTGAATATTGTTGTTGTTGAGGGACTTGTTGTTGAAGGAAAAACTGATGTTGTTGCATGAAGAGTTGTTGTTGAGGATATTGTGGTTGTTGATCATATTGTTGTTGTTGATGATACTGCTGCTGTTGATTATAGAAATAGTTGTAGTTCGGTGGTTGAAACATTCTTTTGTTCTTGTGGATCTTGTAGAAAATTGAGATGTGTGTTATGAGTTTGGTTTTGTTTAAGTGCTAATTTAGATTTTTTTTTCTTGTTCAATTTCGACAAATTATTGTTCACTATCAATTCCGATGAAACACTGTTCACAGTTGCCAATTGCGACGAGGTCACCGAATTCCGATGAGGTCACTGAATTGCGATGAGTAATCTGAGTTCTGATGAAATCACTGAATTGCGATGAGTAATCTGAATTCCGATGAAATTGTACAATTCCAATGGATTTATCTAATTCCGACAAAATGGCTGAATTCCGATAGACTAGTGAATTTCATTGAATCTGAGAATTGCGATGGACTTTGCAATTGCGACAGAGATTAACAATTTCGATGACTTATCTAAATTGCGTTAGAACTAGCAATTTCGATCATGTATCTAAATTACAATTCTGATATCTCACTACCTTATACAAGATAGGAGATTTGCCTCAAAGTCGAAGTATTTCCACAAGCTTATACAAGCAAGGAATTTACTGAACACCAATTCCGATAAACCCTTAAGTCTGCAAATCCGATAAACCCTTTCTGATGAAATTCTGACAAACCCTAGCTAGCAATTCCTACAAACCCTCAAAGCCAAATCCGATAAACCCTCTTTTCACCAAATCTGACAGAATCCCAAATATAACAAATCACTTTTACGACTAGAGAACGATGTTTTAACAGGATTTTTTCAATTCAATACATTTAAAGAAAACACTTAAATATTAAGAAAGTTACAAGCTTTAACGTTTAAACCAAAATTTGATGAATTTCGACAAAACGCAACTTATGAACTCGAATGTAGAACTTATAAAAATCAAACAAGAACTAAACTTTCGAATTCAAATCTGAGTTCTAATCACTATAAGGATCTTTACACTTAACAAGTTTGAAGAAAACTGATAGAAACAAGACTTTTTGTCGCAAATAAACCACAAAACCAAACGTATAGTAAAAAGTAAGCTACGATTTACTTATAACATACAAAACAACTATCTTCTAGCAAATGATACCACTTGTTAGATCCTAGATTTAGCTTAACACAAGATATAAACACCACGTATAACAATAACTAATAAAGAGAACGAGAGATAAGATGAATAGAAGGTTGATTTATTCCATGCATAAAACTTGGCAAAGGTTTGGCTACAAAGTGAAATAAACCAACAATTATAATGAATACATAAGCTTAGTATTTATAGGAAAATATTAGGGCAACATTTTCCTTGATTCCTTCTAGAAACATAATGCTATACCACACAGCCAATGGGCTTCTAATGGAGCCGTGTGGTTTGTTTACTAACATAAAGCCCATAGCTGAGCAACCTTTTACTTAAACATGACCAATACTTGAATAACTATAAAACGTGTTCCTAACATCTCGAATTGTCAATAATCTCGTGTCAAATCCCGTTGGATTTATCCCTCAAAGAATTTAATAGGTATAGATTCTTTCATCATGTCTAAAAGTCTCACTAAATCAGCGAAATTTATTCGTTAGATCCTCTCAAATCGTTGATTTATGTGTGTCTAAAACATCTCTAGATTAGATTCAAATCCTCTCAAGCTTCCAATGACAACTTAAATATTTCATCCGAAATATTTAAAGCATATTTAATTTGTGAAATGCAATTAATGTCATCTCTCGTTCTCGATCAATGTTCATCGAATCTCGTTGGATTCATTCATAAAAGAATTTATTTGGTATAAATTCCTTTAATCTAAGGTCCAGAAAAATCACAACATATGTGAAATTTATTTGTCGAAAATCAAATTCTGGGTCAAAACTGACCTGAGCAAGTCACAGTACCCTTAAATAAGGGACGGTACCGTCGGACCGTTATTTGCTGAGACAGTTTATGTTATTTTCAATTCTCACAGTTTCAAAAGCATTATCAAAACCCACTCGTTGTAGTCTTGAACCAGAACCATCTCCTATCTGAATAGATTCTACCTATCTTCTGATTCCATAAGCTTTTTCCCCTTTCACTTCCACATGGTCCTAAACACACCATATGTTTGGTTACTTCCATATCTATCATATTCTCAATTTAACTACATCCTTAACCTTCATCAATGCTTCCACATTTCATTTATCTTACACACTCTTCAAGCGAAGAACCTCTAAGATAAGTGTGAGACAACTCTTCCTCGTCAACATAGTTTCTTCTAGCAAAGATAACTCTACAGAAACCCCATCACCAACTCAACAACCTTGAAGATTCTATCTTCTTAACCCTTAGCACATTTCTACGTAATCACATGCCTCATCATATGAATGTTCTAGGAACATTCACAAAGATTGAGAAGAGCTACGTGACTTCAAATGTGAAGTTTATTGTATGTTATCCATCACTTGTCATGACGTTACTTAGCTCATCTCTTCCGTCAACGTTTGTGGTCATCGATTGAGGGGGAGAGAAAACACACGCATACACATGTAGTCTTTCACCAAACACTCTCAAGAACACATAAATGTGGTTCTTATTTCCTATAATTCTTTACTAAAACACTCATTCCTTAAGTACCCGCTACTTAGAAAAACCTCAGTCATAAAACCACAATCGATTCTAGTGTCCTAACCTCTACTCTTTGTGACCACCTAGATATTTGTTCTATACAAGCACCTTCAACCCTCACATCAAACTTCACAATAATATCATTTATCATCACACTCAACCTTTATAACTAAACTTCACTATTGACAGTGATATTTTATTCAAAACCTTCAACCCTTATATCAATCCCACTCAAACCTTTTAACTACACTTCACTCTTGACAGTGATAGTTAGTCTAAGAACCTTCAACCCATCGATCATTACACTCAAACCTTACAACTATTCCTCACTATGGATAGTGATAGTTAGTTCAATAACCTTCAATCCTCACAATCACACAAAACCCTTCATGCACCAAATTATCTCTAACACACAACTAGGATCATCCAAAACTAGAAATCTAGAACTACGTTACCTCAACCCCGTTAGAGATATCCACCCACAATAGGATCACATGCACATTTTTTTTTTCTTTTGAAATATATCATGCATCTCACTGTCAGTGCAAACGATATATTAATCTAAACCGTCTCTGTCCACCTTTTCTCACAGGTCAAATCCAACAATTTCCCATCGTATGGAGTCATTTCCACTAATATCTTGGTGCATGTCGTTCTCATTCTGATTTTTTTTTAGTATAACTTCCATCGAGTCCACTTTATGGCATGACTTGCCATAATAGTAATGACATATATCTACCTCATTTAGAGTATATCTTTTCAACAAACTATCCTTAACACCAATCATCTTAGGTAGATGATTATGTCGTTCAAAAGGTTTGTTCGAACTCGCCTTCCCAGTGACAACTTGGAAGAAGTCATTTTATGTGTCAGTCAATGAACGAATCTCGTTCTTGTTAGTGTGATTGATAGAACAATTACACCTTAGGTTGTTGGTCGGGTTGTGACATAAATCACTCAAGGTATGAACAAACAAATTTAAACTTGACGGATGATCAAAGAAATAACTTTTTTTGTTTTAAACTTCACATTTTTATGAATGTGACAAAACATTTTTCAAAAATATATTTTACAAATTATTTTTGAATTAGAAAGAAATGTTTTATTTGGGAAAATTATTTCAAAAATAGTAACAGCTATTTTTCCCCCCAAAATCAGCTCCAAACTTCCCCAAATAAACCTTCACCACGAAAAACAAGAACTGGAGCATCCCTTGTCTGGCACGGTACCACTAAATTTAGTGGTACCGTCGGGTATTTAGTGGTACCGTCGGTCTGTAACGGCTAGTTTTTCCTTTGCCTATAAATAGTGGACCATTTTACACATTTTGGTAAGGTTTTTTCACACAGAACTTTTTGTTCTTTATCCACCCACTCCAATCCATTTTCTTTGATCATGTAGTTAGTTTATCTTTGTTTAAGAGTGATTCAATCATCCATTCAAGTGATCACCTTCATTCCTCTACTAGTGCAAGAGAAGAACACACCGTATCATGAAGATGCAAAGTGTTGTAGGGTTAGTCTAGTGCACTCGTAACATTTGTTACGCACTTGCTGTATCTTGATATACATCAAGTTGTCTATCATTTTGTTTAGTTAGTCTGTGTGGATCATTGTGATCTTGTAGAGATCGGGGAGATCTTTTGTAGCTTGTGTTGATAGTGAGTAGATCAGGTAGATCGTGTGAAGATAAGGTAGATCAGGTAGATCGTGAGTAGATCGGGTAGATCGAGTATAGATCATGTGGATCTTGTAGCTTGTGTGATTTGTGAAGATTGGGTAGATCGTGAGTGAGATTGGTACTAGCTAGATTAGTACTCGACATTTAGGTTAATATCGGAAAATAATGTAAGCGACGCGATTTATGTGTTTAGGCCTCAAAACACAAGGTTTTTTATGTTGGGCCATAAAACATAACACGTTTGGTTGTACCTGAAGAAGAAATCGACATCTAGCTTAGTGTCGGAAAATATTGTAAGCGACGTTGTATGGTTTTCTCCACCAAGAAGGGAGTTTGTTGATTAGTGAAGTAACTCTCGAGTTGGGTACTCGGGGAGTGGAGTAGGGCGAAGAGGAGCTTCGTAACTGAACCACTATAAATCACCGTGTCCGGTTTGCGCTTTCTTTACTTATCTCTTTACGTTTATTTTTGCATTTACCGCTTTACATTTATACTTTGCATTGCATTTATATTTGTGTGGTTTGTGGATTATATTTTGTTAGTTGTGTTTGTGTCATTGCATGTTATTTATAATATGTCTAAGCTTGTATTATTGAGACATGCCTTACTTGTTGCTTTATAATATCTCTAGTTCTTGTAAGACTAGAGTTGACACTTTTCATATTAAGACACACTTGATCGGGTGTTTGATACGAAAAGATTCAAGTTTTTAAACGGGAACGTATTCACCCTCCTCTACGTTTTCCACATCAATCTTTTAAAAGTAGTTTTCATAAAAGTCAATAAACCTTCATATAAAAGTGGTATCGCATCATGTTCATAGAAATCATTTTAAAATCGTTTTTCTCAAAACATCATCAAAATATATATTTAAGAAAGGTTTTCACACGAAGTCATAATATTAAATGGGCTACAAAGTATCAAAGGATTCTAATACGGATATTGAAGTCATAAGAGAGAAAGGATGAATCAAACCATATCAGACAGAATAACCAAATGAATATCAAATGAATCATAACGCAGAATAGCAAATATCAAGGAATCAAAAGTCATGAGATATACCCTTACTGAAAAAGGGTGGAATATCTGTACCTTAAATGAACTGAAAGTAAACGAATAAATGAACACAAGGAAAATGGATCAATCCTTCTTCACCGAATCTACACGAATTAATGATCAATTATAATTTACCAGTCCATTTTATATTCACTTAACATGTTTTAGGGTTCGCACGTGAATCTGGTCCGTATTCTTATGATTTTTAATACCTGCCAAATAAGCTCCTTAGCTTGTCCAATTTTTATTTGTCACTCCCACATGAGTTAAGAACCTCCCCAAATTTTCCCATATTTTTTTTTCCAAGTGCAAGTACCGTTTCAAAAATCGTTTTCCCAAACCTGTCCAGAAAGTGCATTGCAGGTATACCCCGAAAGTTTGCATTTATTTAACCCATTTGAACCTTTAAGAAAAATCCACAAAAATTCCAGTAAGTCATATACATCTTAAACATTCTCCCTGTAAAATGAGACCTCTTAATTCCTTTTGGTTTGAACACTAAAAGTCAAAAACACCAAATGATTTTCCCCGATTTCCCAGATTTGACAACTAATTTTCTAAAAATCAAAAGGCTACATTCCCGACTTCCAATGACTACGAACCTTATATATTCAGAAAGTAAACTGAAAGAACTTATGTTTAAACTCAAGAATCACACAAAAACACGTTGGTATCATTAATTTAGACCCCTTGCAATTCGACCCCGAATTCTGGACAGCTTATACACATGAAATCACAACAAAATCCTAACCCTTTTTTAACCCTAATCGACTCCATTAACTCCCTAGGGTTTCCAGTTTTGTAGGCGATATTAATGTGTTATTAATGATCCATATTAAGGTTTGGAACAAACTGATTCAAATGGAGAATAAATAAAAGTTGACACACATGTTTTACTAGCTTTATGATTTTATGTAGCGTATGGTTTATTAACAAATGACTATCTATTTTAGCTAGGCACAAAGATAGAACAACACATGATTATTAACGATTGTATAGCATGTTCAGGTTCGGTTTTTGTGTATCATAAGTGTCGTATACATGAGAGAAAACAAAGGGATACATGAATACCTTGTAAGGCCGAGAAAATGAGATCAAGGAAGGACACAAAACACACGAATCAATAACAAACCAAGACTCCAAGATGCTACGTATCACCAAGGCAGAAATACTCTCCTTCCTAACTATCAGATCTAGGGCTGGTTTGGAGTTCGGTTATGAGGGGAGGGGAGAGAGCCGATTGTATTTTTCTGTTTCTTTTTTCTTTTTCTTTATTTTTTTGAGGTTCGGTTATGGGAGGGATGGAAGGGCCAAATTTTATGTGTTTAAGGAGAGGGGATTGCGTATGTTAATTAGGGTAATAGGGGACACATATCTTCTAATATTGGGAGGGTATTATTAGTGTTTAAGTTTGTTCTTATCACTTCACATGTAAACGTGTAAAGGGGGATTAGGAAGTCAACAATTTCGGTTCAACTCAGTTAAAGAAAACATTTAAAGGTTCACTAAGTGTCTCGTGTGCTTGTAAGCTTAGGATAGGATTTAGGAAATAAACTTTTAGGAAACTAATGATATATTATTTAGTTAGTATAGTTTTAGGAATATTACTAATAACTTGTATTTATAGCATAAAGTATTTATTATTACTTATTCCATAACGAAGTGTATAGTATACAAAAACCATAAGAGTTGCAACATGTCGCAGATCAGGAAGAGCTAAACATGAGACAATGTTGCCGGTTAATTCATTACCACCCCAGTAGAGCGAACGTGGTTGCCGACGCCTTTAGTCGAGAAAAGAGAATGCAATCGTTAAGAGTCAGAACCTTAGGGATGACCATCAGTTCGCCATTTACTCCTCGAATTCTAAGGGCTTAAACCGAAGTGATAGTATGGACAAACTTGTCCATCTATACTTGAAAGAAATTGCTTTTCGACATGTTATGCCAATATCTATCATTTCTGATCGAGACAGTCATTTCACATCAATTTTGGAAATCATTCCAGATGGACTTGGGGACAACTCTTGATCTGAGCACCGCATATTGTCCTCAAACAGACGGCCCGAGTGAGAGAACCATTCAGACGTCGAATGATATGCTCCGAGTCTGCATTATTGATTTTGGAAAAGGGCTGGGAGAAACACCTGACTTTGGCTGAAGTTTCCTACAATCATAGTGATTACACCAGCATTGAGGCTGTACCCCATGAAGAACCGTTTGGTCAAAAGCGCTAAATTTTCTACCGATCGAGCCGAAGCTGGAAGACAACAAATTCACTAGTCCCGAACTCAATCATAAATCGTTAGATCACAAGCGAAAGGTGAACTACTCCCGATCATCAGAGGAGCTATACTAACGAACACTGCGAAACTCTTAAATTCCAAGTGAAGGCAAGGTTATGCTTAAGATATCACCTCGGAAAGGTGTGACCCGTCTAGTAAACATAGGAAGCTTAATTCTCGCTATAACACTCCCCTCTAAATACTTGCCAGAAAGGGACCAGTAACTCACAAGACTTGTACTACCACCGGGACTTGGCAAAGCTCACTTGATGTGTGTAATCTGAAGAAATGTTTTTGGAAGAGACTGCCGCTGTAAATCCCTGGATTGTATCCAGCTTGATGAAAGTCGAATTCTGTTGAGGAACCTATCGAAATCCTTGAATCGTGAAACCAACGACTTAAGCCAAGTCGCATTCCTATGGTTAGAACTTTTTGGAAATCCTGAAAGAATCCTGAACTCACATGGAAACGTGAGGATGAAATCAAGCGAAACTATCCCTACCTATTTTCAACCGTAACGGGTAACTTGAACTGAAACCCGGGATGGGTTTCTTCTAAGGCTGAGAGGCTGTGACAACCGGTAATTTTTGGGAACACTTTTAATACCGCATTACTTTTAAAACAAGTATATTTTTAACTGAGGACTATTTTTGGAATGTTATGGGAAGTTATTTTGGAATATTGGGAACGTTATTTGGAATATTAGTATGCGTATAGGAAGTTACCCCGCAGAACTTGAGTCTTAGCACAACGTGAGTCGGCACAGTCTAACCTAATAATACGAGAAAAATTGAGTTTTGACGCGTTAAACGAATATAGACATATTTATAATAATTTTTAACGAAAAAACAAATTTAAAAATATTGGCGCAACTTAAAACGTCTCATGAGCTTGTTTGCTACGCTAAACGAGCCCGAGAAACGTGATAACCAAAGCTAGCCAAAAACCACCACTTTTGGCCCCTTGCGTTCTTTCAGCCACGCCCCCAAGTTACATGATCGGCAAGATTGATCCTTGAGGTTAATAAAACTACACACACCCCTCATTTTCACACTAACACAAACCCTAGCACCAAAACTCTCTCTCTCTCTCTCTCTCTCTCTCTCTCTCTCTCTCTCTCTCTCTCTCTCTCTTTGTGATGACAGTCGCCGCCCCTTCATTACAACCCTACCACCGTCACCACCACTGTCCATCGCCGTCCACCACCATCAAAAAAGCACCAAACCATCATCATAACATCCTCCCCATCACGATCTAGTGGTGTACGTGTCGTTTCACCACCCACACCACCATTACACTGCCGTCCTTGTGGTTATCTTTGCGTAAATGAGTAGATACGAAGGTAAAGAGGTGAGCCACCCCGTTTCCCACTCGTGTGACACGGTGTGAATCCTAAACTTGTGCAAACAAGTTAGTTTTTGGGTTTTAACGATTTGGTTTTGGTAAGAAACGAATGAATAACAATTTTAACAAGATAAAAACTATTAAAAAGGTTTTTGTCACGTTTTTGTTTTGATCTTGTTTGGTTAGCGTACGAGAGAAATAAGCTCATGCCTAGCTTATGTTTGGGCTTATTATGTTGTCTTGGTTACATGGGTGATGGCACGAATTTTTAGCCGAGACCTTTTGGTCTCAGTGAGTCAAAATTTTAGTCCATGTAGTTTATGTGGCTCACGGTGTAACAACCGAGAAATTTCAAGTCATTATTTTTACTAATTTTATTTGCTTAATTTTTCTATTTTAAGTAAATTAAGTTTTACCGGGATAGTTGCCTGCGTACGTCGTGACAGGTACACTTAAATTCATAATTTGACTCAGACTATGCCCAGTCTACCTATTAATATGATTTATGTTCCCCCACGTACTTTTTTTTCATATGGAATAATTTAATTTTCCATTTCTACGCGAAGCGTGCATAGTTTACGTTTTACGCGTTTTTGACTAGCGGTTTAAGCTTTAAAGACGTTATAACACTCCGAAAGGCTCGGGAAATATATGAAAAATCAATTTGGGTCATTTTAAGTTAAATTTGATATTTTTATGAAAATATTATCCTTGTGACATTTATTTTTACAAGCTATGCATAAAAAGTATCCGATTTAGCGATTTTTGCC
The DNA here is from genome assembly GCA_021014915.2 of Artemisia tridentata subsp. tridentata. NCBI lineage: Eukaryota > Viridiplantae > Streptophyta > Magnoliopsida > Asterales > Asteraceae > Artemisia > Artemisia tridentata. Next base: position 240,420,417 of record CP139508.1, read on the forward strand.
TTTCTAGCTATTCATGAGCCGTGTTTAGGATTTCTATCCGTTTTCTTGTCGATAGTGGTTTAATATTTCATAATATGCTCCTAGTATTCAAAAATTTCTATATTTCACATTTTCTGTCTCGTTTCACGATTTCGTCAAATTTTGGTAACAACTCGCGTTTTGAGCCTACGTTTTTTATTTTTAGTTTCGTTTTAACACTCCGGAAAATACGGGGCTCCCATGAAACATTAAAATCATCCATTTTAACACTTCATTACAATTTCATAATGTTTTGATAACACTTTTCTAAAATTCACGTTTTCAGGTCACCCGGTACTGCGTAATTCGCGTTTTTAAGACCGTGCGCTTGATTTAAACCCCACAAACACACTAATACTTCAAATACTGATCAAATATGAATAAAAATCAGATTTTGGGATTTCCTTAGGCCCCCAAAACCGGCCACCCCTTTCTAACCTATCAAAATGCATGCTACCTTTTTTATAAAACCCATATTTCACACTCACACTTCATTTCCAACCTAGTTATTATCACCATCTCATTTTTTTTGGTCTCTCCCTCACTTGAATGAAATAAAATAGCCACAATGTCTCCTTCATCATCTTTTGATCCTATTTTAATTCTTGTGCAAAGGTTATTAGTGATTTTCACATCTAGTAAGTTAATCTCACCATTTTCTTTGATTCTTGTTACATGCAAATGGGTTTTCATCTTTCAATGGAATATTGATTTTACTTCTGTAAATGGTCTTTCTATATCATGTACATATTATACTTGATTCATTAGAAGCATTGGTTAGGTTTGATTGAGTTGTTAAATGCAAGAGTTGGATGGATTCATATGAGTTTTGATGATGTTTCCATATGTTTTGTTATAAAACTTATTAGATCTACAAAATAATCTTGATACTCCTGGACTTTTTGAGTTCTTCAGTTAATAAAATGGTAGTGATGATGGAATATAGGCATGCATTGGTTCAAAAACCCATTTATTAGGCTTAAAGTAGATCATTGTCATTGGCCCAAATCTATCCCAGAATTCATCCAAAAAAAGACTTCACCATTTTGTCCTCAAAAGGTTTTAGGCCGAAATAAAAATATTGCAAGTTATCCTCAGGTCTTAGGATCATTTCCCCGAAAACCTTACCTCTTAATTCATCCCGATGATTTTTGGAGAAAATCCACACTAAAACTGGTCTAGGATTGCATGTCAGATTTGATAGGCTAATTACTCTAAAATGTTACAAAGAACCCTTGGTTGGTAAAAACATGAAAGTTGGAGCTAAGACCTGTAGAAAACATTTCCCTTAGGCCATGTGTCCATTAGACCTGTAAAAAAAAAGATATGCTCTTTTTTCTAAACTTATTTTGATGCTGAATATAACTACTTAGAGACACATGGGTAAATTGGTAATTTCACCCATGTTCTAAAGTTCTCAGTTATGTAAGGCCTTGATTTTCATATAGTACAGAGTCATACCTTTCTAATCATATAAAGTTCATAATTTTAGCTACAGTTATAGAGAACTGGGTCGTTTTCAAAACCCGGACTATAACTATTTTTCACTAAAAAGTATCTCATTGCCGTATCCGATATCCGTGCTCGTATACCACTAGACTGCCTATGTTGTTACTCATATGTCATCACTATTGGTATTATATAAAGGATATTTATATACACTTTTATTTATATAAAGAATAACTGTATAAATACTTGAACGTTTATGCTCATTCCTGGAGCACTGCTATTCTATCAACTAACCTGCTATTTATATACACACATGATGTACTTTTCGATCACTATGCTTATTTATTAAGCATCACTATTTATTTATATAAAGGTTAATTATATAAATGTTTGACTGATTTTGACCTCTTACGCTTATTTTTGGAGCTTTTGCTCAAACCCCGTTTTCCCCGATTACGTATCTACACTTACATTTTAATGGTATCTTCTATGTTCTCAAACATCGTGAGTAATACCGTGATTCGCTAAAACTTTTCATGACCTTTCATAACATCATTTTACGCAAAACCCGTTACAGTCTATCGATTTCCCTCTGTTGTCTTGCTATCAGCATTCGAAGACGAGTTGGAACATTGGTCCCATACTTTTAGAACACCTACATCGCCTCGTAAACCATCGCCTAATGACACGCCGGATGATTAGTACATGGCTTTAACGTGCCGCCCTGGAACACCCAACTTTCGGAACATGACTTTTAACGTCTCATTCTTTTTCACTCGTGTTTTGAAGAATCACGCCGCTAGGAAGGTAACACCGAAGCTTGACAACAATGTTTACCTTAACTTAATACTATCTTTCGATTCCGAGGACACAATTTGGAAACTTGTCGACCATCATTCAGACACCCACTTCACCAACTTATATACTAACGTCTAATAGCGAGACAAAGCCATTCGAGGACAAGGCTATAGAGTGTGAACTCAAACCAGAAGATTACTCACTCGAAGAAGAACCCCTCAGAAGACGAGGAGGAGAACCATTACTGCACCTACTCCACTCACTCGACCAGAGTCTATCACCAGAGAGCCTATCCACCATGGCATCCCATCGTTGGTGACACACACATGCCACATCATGAGAGATATTACACGTCAGCAGAAACGAGCTGTAATGGCCAACCTACAGTCTCGTTGGAGCAGAGTAAAGCTCGAGGAGCCAAGTGCGGATCTTACTTAATCAACATTCGTGATATTTATTGACTTTACGATTTATTATTTGTTCTCTTTTATCCTCAATCAAATTTCGTAATACTCAATGTCTTTCTCGTTTTATGTTGTTCTTATTTAACACGCATGTATTCAACGTAACGCTTTTCTCATTTATTGTTGGTCCCCATTCATTCTCAGTTAGCATTCGCAATGCTTATTTTCTTTGTCATTTATTGCGTTTCTCATAAATTGTTTACCCTCAGCTAGCATTCGTGCTGCTTACTGTATTTCTCATTTATTGTTAGTTCTCATTTAGCATTCGAGATGCACATTGTCTTTCTAATTTATAGATTTTCCCAGTTATTCTCATATAACATTCGTGATATTTATGGATCTCATCATTTACCGTTTATTCTCTTCCATGACATTTATCGTCTTTCTCCCTTATCATTTGCCTTCACATTTATTGCCTATCTCATTTGTTCTCATTTAAAGTATCATTACGCTTATTGCTTTCTTAATTCTTGTCTATTTCACTTACCCTCTTTCAACAATCATGTGTTTATTATCCTTCTCAATTATGGATTTTCCTCATTCATTCTCATTTGACATTCATAATGAATATTGTCTGTCTCGTTTATTATTGAACCTCATTTGGAATTCTATCTTTCAGTATTGGCCTCTTTTGACCATTGGTTTGATTCGTTGGTTGTCTCGATTAATTGATTATTTGTGTTAATATTCTATATCTCTTCGCTTTACTATTATTGTAATTCATGTTCCTTCTGTTTGCATTAATTTGAGTCATTGACCTCTATATTACACACCCTTTCATTTGCTTCTTCGTTCGTATAAATATCAAATTTTCTTCCGAGCACTCTATGCTCATACTAGTATGAATGATATGGACATCTAAATCTATTCTTTATTGTTTTGATTCATTGATCTTTTCATTTGCATCGATTGATAACAGTTTGCTCCATTGTTCATACAGATATCTAATCTATCCCTTTTAAGCAGTCTTTGCTCCTAAAACATTACACTCGACATAATTCTATTACTATTTTTGTGATTCATCAAGATCTTTCATTGGTATTATTAATTACTTCTATTAACTATCTTTTACCCCAAGGCATTGGCATCTACCTCTTTCGACTAATAGTATGCTCCCGTAGTAATCCCATTCGCATTAATCGTTAGCACGCATCAGGGCGTGGGAACCACACTCCAGGACAACAGGCTACAAGCAGTACAAGATCGTCAGGAGAGTTACGTGAAAGTTTGCCATGAAAGAACATGCAATGTTTCAGAAAACGATGAAAACTGAACTCGATGTACGTTAAACCCTACAAGAATTTGGCAAAAGCTTGACCGATAGCTTATTGACTTGAACTTTTGCAAGAGCTTAGTAGTGTGCCCAATACATTTTACGATTCGAACTCAAAGAAGTGCCTATCGGATGAAACCCTCGTCATTCCACTAGAGGAGATTCAGCTTGACGACAAGGTTAACTTTAATAAGGAACTAGTTAAGATCATAAAACTACTTGACTAAACCGAACATTAAATTATTGTTCCTCAATTATACATTGCCTAATTACCTATGTCTAATTTAGGAGGGATCATGTTATGCTGGGAGCAGTCACCGGTAAGTTTTATTAAAAATGACTTTTCACTTATATCCTTAAAACAATTTGTGAATTTTCTAAAGATTACTCAACTAATCAGACTCTTATCCTGCCTTCACCATGTAACATCAGCCTCATCCGACACCGTATTCGGAGGGGACTAAGCAAACTACATCGCTAATTATCTTAGAAACCATTCGCTGCAAGTACCCTCATTTCTTTTTTCGACACACCGTTAGCCGATAAGATAAACTGAATCACGAGGACGTGATTCCTTTTTGACGGATGGATAATGTAACAACCGAGAAATTTCAAGTCATTATTTTTACTAATTTTATTTGCTTAATTTTTCTATTTTAAGTAAATTAACTTTTACCGGGATAGTTGCCTGCGTACGTCGTGACATGTACACTTAAATTCATAATTTGACTCAGAATATGCCCAGTCTACCTATTAATATGATTTATGTTCTCCCACGTACTTTTTTTCATATGAAATAATTTAATTTTCCATTTCTACGCGAAGTGTGCACAATTTACGTTTTACGCGTTTTTGACTCGCGGTTTAAGCTTTAAAGACGTTATAACACTCCGAAAGGCTCGGGAAATATATGAAAAATCAATTTGGGTCATTTTAAGTTAAATTTGATATTTTTATGAAAATATTATCCTTGTGACATTTATTTTTACAAGTTATGCATAAAAAGTACCCGATTTAGCGATTTTCGCGTTTCTAGCTATTCATGAGCCGTGTTTAGGATTTCTATCTGTTTTCTTGTCGTTAGTGGTTTAATATTTCATCATATGCTCCTAGTATTCAAAAATTTCTATATTTAACATTTTCTTACTCGTTTCACGATTTCGTCAAATTTTGGTAACAACTCGCGTTTTGAGCGTACGTTTTTTATTTTTAGTTTCGTTTTAACACTCCGGAAAATACGAGGCTCCCATGAAATATTAAAATCATCCATTTTAACACATCATAACAATTTCATAATTTTTTGATAACACTTTTCTAAAATTCACGTTTTCAGGTCACCCGGTACTGCGTAATTCGCGTTTTTAAGACCGTGCGCTTGATTTAAACCCCACAAACACACTAATACTTCAAATACTGATCAAATATGAACAAAAATCAGATTTTGGGATTTCCTTGGGCCCCCAAAACCGGCCACCCCTTTCTAACCTATCAAAATGCATGCTACCTTTTTTATAAAACCCATATTTCACACTCACACTTCATTTCCAACCTAGTTATTATCACCATCTCATTTTTTTTTTGGTCTCTCCCTCTCTTGAACGAAATAAAACAGCCACAATGTCTCCTTCATCATCTTTTGATCCTATTTTAATTCTTGTGCAAAGATTGAAGGTCCAAAGGTGCAAAGGTTATTAGTGATTTTCACATCTAGTAAGTTAATCTCACCATTTTCTTTGATTCTTGTTACATGCAAATGGGTTTTCATCTTTCAATGGAATATTGATTTTACTTCTGTAAATGGTCTTTCTATATCATTTACATATTATACTTGATTCATTAGAAGCATTGGTTAGGTTTGATTGAGTTGTTAAATGCAAGAGTTGGATGGATTCATATGAGTTTTGATGATGTTTCCATATATTTTGTTATAAAACTTATTAGATCTACAAAATAATCTTGATACTTCTGAACTTTTTGAGTTCTTTAGCTAATAAAATGGTAGTGATGATGGAATATAGGCATGCATTGGTTCAAAAACCCATTTATTAGGCTTAAAGTAGATCATTGTCATTGGCCCAAATCTGTCCCAGATTTCATCCAAAAAAAAAGACTTCACCATTTTTTCCTCATAAGGTTTTAGGCCAAAATAAAAATATTGGGAGTAAGCCTCAGGTCTTAGGATCATTTTCCCAAAAACCTTACCTCTTAATTCATCCCGATGATTTTTGGTGAAAATCCACACTAAAACTGGTCTAGGATTGCATGTCAGATTTGATAGGCTAATTACTCTAAAATGTTGCAAAGAACCCTTGGTTGATAAAAACATGAAAGTTGGAGCTAAGACCTGTAGAAAACATTTCCCATAGGACATGTGTCCATTAGACCTGTAGAAAAAAATATATGCTCTTTTTTCTAAACTTATTTGGATGCTGAATATAACTACTTAGAGACACAGGGGTAAATTAGTAATTTCACCCATGTTTGGAGTTCTCAGTTATGTAAGGCCTTGATTTTCATATAGAACAGAGTCATACCTTTCTAATTATATAAAGTTCATAATTTTAGCCTTCACGGTTTAGAAACGGCGACCCGATTAGTGCGGCAATTTTATAAAATTTTCATCAGCTTTGCATTCTAAACCATATAAGATTTTATAAACGTCTTTTCGACCCATGACTTGCTATAAGACTTTTAAATAAATGACCATATGATATTAGGAGTTCAAGTACTTAGTTAAATCACAAATATAAGTATTATACTTTAATCCCCGAGCCTAAGTCGTGTTGTATTTTTATTTAGGTCACTTGTGATCTTTACAGGTTTTTCTCGACGTGCACACTTCTCCGATTTCCGTTTCTACTTCATCATTGGTGAGCTCATAGCTCTAATTTTTACTACAATTGTTTTACAAACTCCGTGGGGGAGATACATGCTATAAATATTACTTATGATCACAATTGCTTTGAAATTGTATGATATCCGGTTATAATCATTGCCTAAGTTTCCCATAGCCTGAAAGTCCCTTCCTTATCGTGAACCGTTAATCACTTGCGAGTGAACGCGAATGCCGTGAATAGATCTATTAGGAATGACATTCCCCATTTTGGACTGCTGCCCTGCATGGGCTACCATATGCACTGTATTTGAGGTTGCTAGGTAATTAGGCTATTACCTCTTGTTGAAGGGCAAATTTATATTCCACTAGAATATATTACCAAGTTAATGTTCGGGGTCACGAGCTTAGTGCAATAATAACCTTACTAGACTCTGCATTTGTTACTTAGTCGCCTTTATAAATGATATTGTGATCAACTGCTTATTACTAAAACTTTATGGATTCACTCAACCTTTGTGTTGACGTTTTAGCATGTTTTATCTCAGGTTTTAAGGCATGAAGGTCTTGGATGGAGTCGCACGGATATATTTTGAAGACTCGGCATATTTTTACATTTGAAGAGACTATATTTTAAAGATTTATGTTATGTTTAAAACATTTGCAATCTTTTGAAATCATTGTGTTTTATGAAAACTGTTGGGACCTTTTGCAAACTCTGAGGTTTTAATGTATCAAATGTGAAACAGTTTTAAAACGTCTCTTTTAAAGGGTCGTTTTCCATTACTTGTACTTTGTGCTAGGAAGTAATACCCTAGTGAACTATCTTCCGCTGTGATAATTTTGGGGGTGTTACACACGGCTTGATATTTTAGCCGAGACCTTTTGGTCTCGGCAATGTTAATATTTTGGTATGCTTTGTTAGTTGTGGCTCACGACTTGGGATATTAGCCGAGACCTTTGGTCTCGGCGAAGCTATTATTGTTGGTTTGATTTGGTTATAATAATGTTGTAGTTGATTGGGACATGGAAAAACTCGAGCCGTATGTTAGTTTTTGTCCAAGTACGGATTGTTGATGACTCGATACTTTGAATTTGGATATATTGTGTTGATATGGCTACGAGGGTTAGCCAAGACCTTGTGATCTCGATGCGACCTCGATGTCCACAAATTGGATATTGATGAACTCAAATAAGTACATTTTATTATCATCATTTATCCTATTTATTTGACTTGTTTTATTATATTATATATGAGAATTGATACGTTAATGTTTACTTTTGTAAATCTCAGGTAAAAACAAGTATTATGTGAAACTTGGCAATTTTGGACTTATTATGGAGCAAAACAAGCAAGATGTTAAGAGTCTACTGAAATGTACAAGATCAAGATCATTCTGCTCCAGATACGCCGCAACATACTTCTTACATACGGCGTATCACTATCAAGATTTCACAAGTTACAATCCAAGACAGCAAAGGACATGCGCCGCATAGAGAAATGGAGTTACGCCGCATCTTAAGGCGGTGTACAAATATTCCTGAATATATTAATCTTGGACCCCACGCGAAGTTAAGTCAATGCGCCGCATCTACTTATCCTATGCGCCGCATCTAACCCTCAGACAGAAACTATAAATACCCCAAGGTCAGACGAATTTCAGAGAGGAACAGTGCAAGATACCATACGTACGAGTACCAAACCAGAGACGAATTCAGACGTATTAGCAGCACAAGACACACCCTGAACGAAGATACAAGAGCTGTAAGAAGGTCCTGCAAGTATTCAATTCATTAAGTAGTTTTGTTTTATTGTATTAGTACACTTTAATTCATCAGGATTGATGGGCTGATGTCATGTGACTACGGAAAATCATGCACACCCCTTAAAATTGCTTTCCCATTAATTAAAGTTTATATGTTGATGTCTTTGGTGACTTTATTAGTGCATTGATAACCTCTGTGTCTAGCTGAGCATTGCTTGGGTCGCCATGCCCCTTCCTCGCCTATTTATTCTATCGTTTCTAGGATAGTGGGATAGACATAAGTGATCATTAAGGGTTTACTCGCCGATAAGATTAGAGCCAACGAGAAAGGGTTAATTATATACACTTCATATAAAACTAGCAATAAAACAAGTGACAAGCTACTTAATTATCAGGACAGGTCTACTTATTGTCTCAAGTATCTATCTGTGTACGTGTGTGCTAATCGCTGATTCGTGCTCATTAGTTTAGTTTACTATTTAATCATAACCAAACCGTGCCAGTTTCTCAGGCTGAACCCCCTTGCGTTAGATTAGGTTGTATAGCTAACTTAGGATATTAAAATACTAATTAGAATAACTAGATAATACGTTCCACTCTTAGTGATCGACACTCTACTTACCATTATATTCATACTGACCGGGTACACTGCTCGTTAAGTGTGTGTGTTATTGATAAGTCGGCTAATTATAAATTTAAAAATTGAGTAGGCATTAATACTGCTAAACCGCAACGACACACGCGCGCATCAGATATTATTGGACTTGAGGATTATTTGGAACATGTTGACTCTTTGACCCGGCTTGTTGTCGCGAGACTTATTGGAAATGTGACTCGATACATTTAGTAACCTTCGTGGCATGTTGAAAACACAAAAACAAAAAGAATAAATAAAATGAGTAAATAAATAACAAGTACCTTGTTATTTAATATGTAGTAACGAAGATGAAATATAAAGTATGGGATATTTAACTTGGATAAAAACAGAAAAACACGAAGTTGTGGAACGTTTCGAGGCACATTTGCACTAGTACATTATTATTGTTATTATGGGAATTAATTGTGGATTATTTGAAGTTACGGATCGGTTGAATGTTAATAAACCCGACCGACATGGTTACCGGAATTATTGGGATGATGAGCCCAAAAAGGGCCCAATAAGTACGTTGGAGGAAATTTATTAGTGCGTAACCTATCCTATAGACTTATCATTTATTGTGATGTGCGGGTTTAGCTTTGGATTAATAAGCAAGACGAGGGAATTATTGGGCTTACCGAGTTAAAATATTCGGTAAAGACCCAACAATTCGTCCGAATACCTTATTAAGCTTTTAAGCTTAATCATTTGGCCTTGATTATTTGATAAGATGAATCGATTAGTAGTCAGAGTACTTGGAAACTACAACACCAAACTTAAAGCATATTGGGATTGGGATATTTTCGGACTTTGGACATATTTGATTATTGGACACGGAACGAATACAATACATTAGACTCGTAATGAATTTAATGTATTCGATTCGCAACGGGTAAACAATAGAAATAATGTCTAACGAACAATAATATTTATAAACTACACATCATCTAAACTACTTTGGAAATTATTTCTAATAAAGTCCTTCGACTTGGAAATGTTCCATGAACAAACAAGTCATGGCGAAATTTAACTTTTAAACTATTAAACGAGTATGCTTTTATAACTAAATGGGATTATGGGGAAGTACCGATGCTTACCAATCTATTCATCTTATTTGTTGTGCTTGTTATTTGTTATCTGTTTGGTTTCTCTCCGTCATCTCTTCTTGACTTGAATTCTCGTCAACACTTTCCACCTCAAATTCCGTAGTCTTGTTTCCTTTTTGGCGTAAGTACACTTGAGTCAGCGTCTTTTCACCACCACACAAACGATGATACCAAACTCTAGTAAACTGATATAACGATAACATTTTAGAAACGGAATTTGGAATAATGTTTGGGTGGAATAGTTAACTTTTGGAAACTTTTACATATTTGGGATATATATTAAGACGAGTCTTTATATTGTTAGGTTGTGCCGATTCCGTTGTGCCATAATATTCTAGTCGTCGTTGTACTAAACTACTCTTACTTCTTTTATGTGCATCTCTTATTCGAGGTGAGTTCATAGCCCCATTTTTACTCATATGTTGTATTCGAAACTTGGGGTGAGAAAACATGCTCAACCGTTATATATGGACCTAACTGTTACTTTTTGGTTTGTTATAACGTGTTAACTAGCTAAGGTTAGATATATACAACAGATATTTGTCTTAGACCAGGGTAGCAAATAACCCGGTTACGATTTGCTATAACGTGTTACCTGGCTAAGGTCAGATATATACCTAGGGCCCTACTTTTACAATCACTATGAGAGAGAACTAGTGTGTTCTATCATAATGATACCAGTTTACTTGTGTTTGTGGTTGTATGTGGATTTGGGAACTTATATTTAACTTAGTCCAGTGTAGCAAACTACTTATCTTGGTAGACTATTATTCTTACTGTTAAACCTATGAACTCACCAGCGTTAGCTGACCTTTTTAGCATGTTTTCTTAGGTACTTAATGTTGGTTGTTTTGGAGAACTTCTTGTTTGGAGGCTTTGCAAATGGGCATAGTTGAAGGATCAATTGGGACTCTAATAAACTTTGTGGGACCTATCGTTATGTTTTATTTTGGGCTTACTTACATACTTTTGGAATAAATGTAAACTTTAAATATTTGGCTTGAAATGTTCTATTGAACGGATAATGTATTTTCGTTTTTCTTATGCTTGTGTTGTCTACCAATCCCCGTAGCACCCCGAAGCTTGTAAAGTCTTCCGCTGTACCAAATTTGGGGGTGTTACAATTTTCCACTAAAAAACAATCTTCAGTAACAAGTGACGGCGTCACTTGGTAAAGTGTGACGCCGTCAGGATCACTTTCCAGACAGATTTTGAGACTTGATCGTTTTCTTCTATTTTCTTGTCGTTTTAAGCCCAAAACATGTCGATTTCCAGATTTTCCGTCCCATGTACCTAAAATGCAAAAAGAAATGATTTAGGGCAATATTTGATTATATAAATACAATTTGGGCCTTAAATGACCCCTTAAAAAGGTACCAAATAAATCCTTATAAGTTAGGGGTCATTTAACATTAGTATAAAAGTAATTACAACATACAATCGTTCCATGTTAGTTGTAATAAGCACCGAAATTATATACAAGCACCTCACATAAAGTGTTTAGATTCTCACATCTCTCGGGTGTATAAAGTTATATAACATATGGAAACGGGAAAATAAAACACTCTCTACCTGTCATAGCACATAAATTACCATAGGCATGAGAACGGATCAAACCTCCACCACTTTGGCGTAAGCACCTAGGATAAACTATCAAAGAGGACTTTTAAATGGTTGTAACGTTAGGTGTAAGGGTATTGAAAAACACGGTTTTGCTGGATATAGGGAATTTTACTAGTGGCAAGTCAATCATCTTAGTCAATTACATGTACAATGAGGCGTTCCTAAGCCAAGACTCAACTCGACTCGCTAACTACTAACTCTTTTTGTATTTTTTTAAAGACACTATTTTGACTTAAACAAAAATAAAAGACGGGATGGTAGTCCGTATGTTTTTTTCTCTTTTCTTTTTATTTTTTTTCTTTTTATACTTTTTTTCGATTTTTTTTCTTTTTCATTTTTTTTCGATTTTTTTCTTTATATATATATATATATATATATATATATATATATATATATATATATATATATATATATATATATTCATACACTCTTGCCCTACCATCCAAAATAATACATCATTACAAAGGGATTTCTTCCAACCTCCCTACACTTGAACTTTTACATAAATAAAACTAACTAACGAACCGAATTAAGAAAATCAAAACACGTAGAGTACTTTAAACATTAACGTACATATGGGGATAATAACATTGACATTCTTCCCCATCACTCCATAATAACCAATACCTTACCCATGAGTCTCAATCGTTCCAAAACTGTATTTACAAGATATAACTCGTCTTAGCAACAATGTAACCAACCAAACAATTAACAAAAGGTTTAACAAATAAGTTGTAACAATAATGCACTAAAAATAAGTGCATACAAGGTAGGCTAAGGCGCGGTACCACTAAATTTAGTGGTACTGTCGGGTATTTAGTGGTACCGTCTGTCTGTAATGGCTAGTTTTTTCTTTGCCTATAAATAGTGGACCATTTTACACTTCCAACTTGATTTTTCCAGTCAGTTTTCTTTGGTCTAATCCTCTCTTATTTAGATCACTTTCTTTGATCATTTAGTGAGTTTTAGTTTGTTTTAGAGTGATCCAATCATCCATTCAAGATCACCTTCATTCCTCTATTAGTCTAAGAGAAGAACACAAAGTATCAAGAAGATACAAGGTGTTAGAGTCATTGTGTAGTGCACTTGCATTACTTGTTGTTTACTTGTTGTATCTAGACATACATCAAGTTGTCACTGTCTTGTTTAGTCATCTTGTGTGGATCATTGTGATCTTGTAGAGATCGGGGAGATCTTGTGTAGCTTGTGTTGATAGTGAGTAGATCGGGTAGATCGTGTGAAGATAGGGTTGATCGTGTAGATCATGAGGATCGGGAAGATCGTGAGTAGATCGGGTAGATCGTGTGTAGATCCTGCGGATCTTGTAGCTTGTGTCATTTGTGAGGATCGGGTAGATCATGAGTGAGATTGGTACTAGCTAGATTAGTACTCGACATCTAGCTTAGTGTTGGAAAATAATGTAAGCAACGTATAAAACATAACGGGTTTGGTTGTACCCGAAGAAGAACTCGACATCTAGCTTAGTGTCAGAAAATATTGTAAGCAATGTTGTATGGTTTTCTCCGCCGAGAAGGGAGCTTGTTGATTAGTGGAGTAACTCTCGAGTTGGGTACTCGGGGAGTGGAGTAGGGCGAAGAGGAGCTTCGTGACCGAACCACTATAAATCTTCATGTCCGGTTTGCACTTTCTTTACTTATCTCTTTATTTTTATTCTTGCATTTACCGCTTTACATTTATACTTTGCATTGCATTTATAATTGTGTGGTTTGTTGCTTATATCATGTTAGTTGTGTTTGTGTCATGGCATGTTATTACGAATATGTCTAAGTTTGTGTTAATGTGACATGCCTTACTTGTTGCTTTATATTATCTCTAGTTCTTGTAAGACTAGTGTTGACACTTTTCATATTATGTCACACTTGATCGGGTGTTTGATAAAAAAGTTTTTAAGTTTTTAAGTGGAAACGTATTCACCCCCCCCCCTTACGGTTTCCACAAACTCTAACAGTATTAACTTATACACCAGTAGTAGTAACTCTAAACTTATCCTTGAGCAGCATTAACTTTACTTGAGCAGTCTTAACGTTCCAAAAGTAGCAGTAAAACACTTAGCATATTTTCATGAGCAGTCTTAAAACCTTAGAGCAGCAATAATACCAATTATGAGCAGCATCAACAATAAGAAGCTTTATTCATAACAAAACATATCTCAAAACCTGACTAAAGCACCAAGTGAAAGATCAACTACTAGAAGCCCTCCAAGAAAAACCGTAGGGGTGTCATTCGGGCCGACCCGACCCGAACCCGAGCCGACCCGAACCCGACCCGAGTCAATTCGGGTCAACCCGAATTGACCCGAATTTATATTCGGGTCAATCAGGTCAACCCGAATTGACCCGAGTTCTAAACAAGGTCGGGTTCGGGTATGTTTTTAGGAGCCTTGACCCGACCCGAACCCGATTGACCCGAGAAAACTGACAATTTACAAGGCAAAAACTCGGGTTGACCCCAAACCCGAGCTGACCCGACCCGAATTGACCCGACCCGAGTTGACCCGAGACCCGAATTGACCCGACCCAAATTGACCCGAGTTCAAACAGGGTCGGGTTCGGGTATTTTTTTAGGGGCCTTGACCCGAGTTGACCCGACCCGAGTTGACCCGAACCCGACCGGGTCAACCCGAATCACACCAAGTGAAAGACCTAACTAGAAGCCCTCCAAGAAAAACCGTATGTATTGTGTATGAAATATCCTCAACCGAAACCTCACCCATTAAAATACACTCTACTATAACACATCTTTCAAACTATATCCAGACTCCTCCTTATATTGAACCAACTCCAACACAACTTGCTTCTACCAAACCAACCTTACCACAACTTACTTCTCTTGAACCAACACCTATTTAAACTCAACTCATATAAGCCTCACCTCTTCAACCTCAACTTCTCTCCTTTACCACACCTCCTACCTCTCCTCACCCATTCTTGAACACTTTGGTGGACTTACCTCCTAGAACCTTGAATCCACCACCACTGCCCACATTCTCTTCTATTGAGAGAATGACCACTCAACTCTCTTCTCACAACATAGGTGTTGACATAAACATACCACCACCCATAGCAAACTTGCCTTCCTCTCCTCCACCCTCAAATGGCCCATTTTGGGTAATGAGAAGATGTCAACCATCTCAACCACCTCAACCAAATAATGACACACTTCCTCCCACACATACTTCTCTACCAACACCCGTGGTACATGCACAACCTCCTCATCTAGGTCTATCCACCTCAAACATGCCCCAACAACCTTCTATCTTAGGCCCATACCAACCAAGTCATGAGGAGACTTGTTTTCATTTCCAGCATACCCAAACCTTGGTACATGAATTACGCAATGAAATGTGTTTTATGTTTCATCACCTACTTGAACGTCTAGAAGACGTCACTAAACCTAACCATCCCTAGAAACCTTATAGTGCAAACACAAGTGATCTTCCTCCTCTAGTCTTAGGCCTAACCTATATGACTAGGATTTTTCTTTTTCATGTTAGATCATTTACTTAGTTTTAGAGAGTTGACCAATGTTGTATCACTTCTCTTATTTTTATTAAATGAATCTACATGATTATGTGCTTCTTGCATGTTGGTGAGATTATTACTTGTTTTCATACCATTTTCTTTCTTTTACTGACAGAACTCTTATGCAGTTCATTTCTCAGCAAAGGAATGCCATATACTTGTTTTCTAACCTTTTTTTTTGTATATTTTCAGAAATACACATTGAGTACTTGATGCCCTCAATAAGGGGGAGCTTTCGTCCAAGCAAAACCATTGAAAAAACTTGCAATGATCACGTCTTAGTCTTCCTTATTACTTGACGTCCTCAACAAGGGGGAGCAATCGTCAAGGGGGAGCAACTAAGCACTTCTTTACTCTCTTTACTCCATTTTACACCTCTCTTTCATTTATTTTTCTAAAAACTTGCATTCGGGTTAGTTTCTTCTCGAAACTCTTTTTGTTTCGACAAAAAGGGGGAGAAAATAGTAAAAACTTAAATTCAAAAATTACGAATTTTATTCTTTTACTTAAAATAAATTTATGTTTTGTCGTCAACAAAAAGGGAGAGATTGTTAATACAAATAAACCTTAAAAATATTTATTTATATTTTACGATCTTCTAATGTTTTGTCGATAACAAACGAAAAATCATTTTAACGAGATAAATAAAATACGTAACGCTTTGAGCCAAAATTTTACTAACTAATTTCACTAAACAAATAAATCTTAAACATGTTTAGTTAACAAGTTTACATAAAACCAAAACAATTTTATAAAAACACTTAAGTAACTTAGTTACTTACATTTTATAAAATACATGCAACTTGTAAAAATAAACTAGGAAAGACTTGGACTATCCATGACCCAAAACCAAGTCCATAACCCATAACCCATGGAGCTTGATCCATAATCCATGACCCATTGCATGACATCATACATGATACCTAAATGGGTAAAAACCATGATCCATGACCCAAAGTCCATAACCCATAACCCAAAGTCTATAACCCATGACCCAAGATGTCTTTGACATCATGCATGACATCACATAAACCATGGATCATAACCCATAACCCAAAACCCGGAATTGTAACCCAAAATCCGGACTTGTGATACCAGATACCCGGATCCCTGGCTTTATAATGGTCGGATCCCTTTGGGAAGGGATCCGCCGGATCCGGGTGAACAATGCT